>JASSRZ010002895.1:0-37847 GCA_032164315.1 Malacoctenus gilli
GTGTGTGTGTGTGTGTGTGTGTGTGTGTGTGTGTGTGTGTGTGTGTGTGTGTGTGTGTGTGTGTGTGTGTGTGGTACAGATGGAAAGTCTGCACATGCACATGAGCTTGTGTGTCTATGTGGAACGAATACTAAATAACAGTAGTGAAAAGCCCTCAAGCCACTGTCAAAATTATCTTCTGTTGCAAGTCCCTGTAGCGCTGCTTGGCTCTATCAAGAGCCTGTGGGTTGGACCCACAGTTGTGACTCTGCTTGAAACTTGGACTAACCGGCTCACCACAAACGTGGTACACACTTTACTCATCCCAGACAACACTGATGCAAAATGAAGTAGATCCACAGTCAAGACTTCATATTGAACAAATCAGTTATAGCAGCTTCTTTATCCCCGTCTCGTTCTATTCCTGCGTTACCGTAGCCAGTTGCCAGGATACCACTTCTGTAATGCATGGTCTTAATTGTTTTGACTGAGTAACAAGCTGTTTAATAAAGGCACCTTGTACAGAGTTGGGATTCAAGTCATGCACAAGCGCAGTAGACTCATTGGAGGAGGGGGTGTGCCAGTGCCTGCATATACTGTTCCAAGTTAAAACAGTTGCGCAAAAATAGGTACATCTGTTTTGTTGGTCATTTCAAACATGAGCATGTGTGGTCACATGGTAAACTCCCAACCACTGCCATTCAGAACTCTTGAATCCCTTCTTTTCATTGAACAGATGGTAAAGAGAAGTTCCTTGTCCCATCAAAACTGGGAGTAAAAATGATCAGCTTTTGTGGTTTTACTTCATGAGATCTCGCAGGTGAGCCGTTACCAGTTCCAGGCTCCCCATCAAGTGATAGTGTCAATATGATCAAGGCAACAATTTGTTCCTTTTTTTCTCCTGCAGCAGGCTTTGGCTTTCAAGTAAGAATCACGTCTTAGTCAGGGGCTTCATACACACAAGGTGTTGATTTTGTGTCTATGTGAAAGTCGCAGGAGTTTCTCAGTCACTGTGAGTCGACAATGGCCCTGCGCCAGTAGCTAAATTATGAGTGTTAAGCTTTAATAACTCTGTGTGACTTGGTGCCATTACTTCTTTGTGGCATTTTCCACCTAAACCCATTTTCCGCTGGGTTGATGTTCAGTCATTATCCGCTCAGTATCTGCTCTTTCTAATCAAAAAACCACAAAAAGTTCCCAAATGAAGTAAGTCTCTGAGAAAATTTCTGCAATAGGAAAACTCATACCTCCAGTTCATAATTCTGCCTGGGTAAAGGAGGGTTTTCTAGAGAAAGCAATATGATTTTACTGAAAGAAAACTCGATCAAGAGTGTCACAAACCTCAAAATGAAAAGTTAAAAAAGTATATCTGCATTGTTTTCTTGTAAAAATTGTGCTACTTGTGGCCTTTTATATAACAAACATTCACTTGGTTTTTTCCCCACAATTCCTTCCCAACTATATTCGATTGGGTTAAGATTAATTCATGCTACATGTGGAAGCACTTCCACCCACTCAGATCAAATGACAGCTTAAAAATGTTTGATTTGATATGTTACAGATTCAACTCTTTTGCACTTCAAATACATTAAAAACAGAGCTATTGCGCTTTATGTTAACAAATATGCAGTGAACTTCAGGTTAAGATCCTTTTCCAAGAACAATGTACAGTTTGCCACACAATGCGTCTTTTACTTTGAGTGTGTTTCGTCAGTTATAATTTACACATTTCCTGTTTAAAGTGGTTTTCACAAACATTTGGTACTGGACAGATGGAAGGAAAAAAAATAGACTCTTATTAAGACTTGCTGGATGTTTGGGAAACAGAACTGCTTGTAAAACACTAATCAGCAATGTGATATGCCAAATCTCTAACTTTTTGCTTATGCAGAACTATATGAGTCCAGTGCCTGCAACATGATGTGCAACCTCATGATTCAGGAAGCATAAACTGAAGTTTGTCCAAACTTATTTTGTTAGTTGTTTTTCATAATGGAGCAATAGTGGGAGGAAAATCACAAATGAAATCAGGGACATTGGTTTTGGGGGATTTTTGTCTAATGCAGACCGAGAACCTTATTACTGTTGTGACGTGATTAAAAAATGTTTGTTAAAATGGCCAATATCAGCTTAAAGCAGATGCAACAAGAGAACAATACATGATGCATAAAAGCCAAGAGGTGAAAAGGTGCAGCAATCAGTTTGCGCATCATTCTTTTGGAGTTGTTTTTGTTTTTTGAATAAATCGTACTTTGAAATGTATTTTCCCTTCAACTTGACAGATAAGTTTTACCAACTGTCTCGCTAATTAATTGAAAAAAGTTTCGACTTATTAAACCTTTGGCATTTTCTCACTGGCACAGTTTCCTGAGGATTACTCTTATGTCTTTTTTCTAATGGGTGGTGATGCACATATCGCGTTGAATTAGTTTTTCTCTTCTTTTTACCTATAATTGAATCAAGGTTTGTCTCTGGAAGTGCAATGGCATTTAGCTTACAACAACTACATTTTAATTAAAACGCAATATTTGACTGCTGTTTCATTATAAAGAGAAACAAAATCTTTGCTTCCCACATGATCATTTTTGTTTTTTCTTATCGTTTCACTGACGGCAAAAAGGTATGAGGTAAAATTACCAAACCAGCAAACATGAGTTTATGTTGTAGCAACAGAAGTTTCTTATACATTTGTTCACTATGTACAATACTGATTAAAACCTCTTAGTCAAACTGAAAACACTGATGTAAAATATCTATTATATATATTATATATTATAGAGATTTTTTTCTTATTTCGCAATAAGCACAACCGTTATAATATGATGCCTGAATTCTGCTCTGTGGCATTGAGTTCATTGCATAAAAAGGCAAAATGTTGTAGTTTATTCACTATGCGATTAAATCACTGCAAATTGTCATCTATTAATAGTTTAAGTTTGAAAAACTAGTGTTTCCTGTCACAGGATCAGAATAAAGAGAATGCTCGAGTCACTTTATTCCCAGAAGAAAATCGTGAGAGCAAAAACATCAACATGGTAACCAGCCCAAAAGGCAAACGCCAGTGTAATCTCATTCTGAGAAGCAACATTGACTTTGGTAAAACACAATCATCAAAACAGCCGATTGCAGTTCACGGCAACGATGGGCTCCAAGGTATCTAATGCAACTCGATGAAATCTCTAATCAACACTTTCTATCATACGGGCGCTGTTCAAGAGGAAGAAAAGCATTGATAGAGCCTTGATAACACTGTGGAAGCTGTAATCTGCATGCAAATAAAATCAGACAAGTTGTTTTTTAATCATGCTGGTGTTTTCTTTTCATTATTTATCAGAACATTATGGTTGCTGTGTTTTCATGTCACCGTTTACCTACATTTCAGACATGTGTCAAGTATCCAGACTACTTGTTTGTTTCAAAGGGTACCAGTTTGGAAGATTCATGGAGACGCACAAAGTGCTTTATCAAGCAGTCCGAGCTAATGCCGCTCACTGCATTAGGCTGTGTTCACTCAGTCTCCGAAGAAATGGAAGTAAATCAGTGTACAGTGTGGTGCCATTGGAAATGGGCTTCCTGTTTATACTCGTCAGTCAGTTGGAGTGGGGAGGGGGAGAGAGCGCGGGCTCGGCATGCAAATGACCGGGATCCTTGTGACTGGGCTCCGCGGGGGATGCTAATGTGAGCATCAAGCTTTCTTCAGAATGCAACCGAGACGTGAGCGGAGTGCACCCAAACATGAACTCCTACCTGATGAGGTGAGCGTTGTCATTCAAATGAGTCCAAACCAATCAGCATGTGACAGGATTTCTAACTTTGCCCTTGCAGAGTCGAGCCCCCCCCCCCCGTACCTTTGGTCCCTTAGGGAAACCGTTGCATTTTGTCACAGAAAAGGCAGCTCATATGCATTTTTTACATGTTGCTATGACTATTGCCCTTTGACAGCAAGTTATTTATCCTTAATCTTCATTTTTTTGACATTCGAACAGTGTGTTCATTGTAAGTTGATTGTCTGAAATCCTACTATTTCTCAAAAGAAGAAGAAAGTCTCATTTGTCAGGAGTCGTTATTGAAGAATGAGATGAATTATCAACGTGACTCACAGTTTACACAAACTGGTTATGGCTTTACGTTCCAAAAAAGCTCTCTGCCTCCGTCACAACATGACTTTTCAAGCCATTGTTATTTCTGCCGGGTTGCTTGTGTGAAAAACGCTTTCTTTTTTTTTTAAATTCGCAGGATTTTTGTCACAATTTTCAGTTTCTTTTCTTTCTAATCAAATGGCTGGTAAATGCAGAAGTGATGGTGTTCAGAAACGCTGCTCCACCCACAGGGAGTCGCATTACATGGACTGCTCAACTGTTCTGCCAAGTTGTTAGTCTGACATTACAGGACTCTCTGTTTTGACGGTGTTGGGCCAAGACCAACTAAAATTACTGCTTCTGTTTGTTGCAATTAAAGATAATTATAACACTTGAGACTTAAGTTTTTCACCACAGACTGCAGCTGGTATTAATCAATGCTGATAATATTCCAAAAACTCTACTGAGAACATGCTATTATGACTGAGTGGATCACAAAAGCTCTGACAGGAGCCCAGGCTCTACAATTGGTTATTATATTCCGTCCTGACATCCACAAAGTCAGCACCTTAATGAAAAGAAAGTTGGCTTGTGAAAGAGATCCACGTGTGCCTGTGAAATTGAAGAGTGTCGGAGCTTTTATACATTTCATAATCAATTTTATGCCGGCGAGCAGTCAGAGGTAAGGTGGGGAAGCCAGGTGCTTGTATGCCTCACCAGAGATGAGTTACAAAGATTTCCTGAGCTCATAAACATTAAGTTAGTGGAGCTTAAGCCATGAGTGCAGAACATTCGAGGAAGGAACTATCACTGAGGTCCATTTTAACTGCCAAAAGCGCATAGTCTCTTCCTTGTGTTGCGATCACATTTGGGAGTGTTCAATTTTGATATTATAGAAGCCTATAACCTGATTACAAGGTCTGGTGCATGGTTAAAAGGACTCATCCTCCATATCGTCAGCATAGTAGCTGTGTTATGGGTGTACTCATAGACTATTAGGAGCACCATCTGGTATGTTTAAGAATTAAGTGTGTTTATACTTTGGTGACTTGGTATTATTAGCCGTGTTTTTCCACGCTGAGAAGAAAAACTATTTCATGCAGGGGGGATAAATTTACCCATGACAAAAACATCTTGATCATGATGTGATATTTTCCGATGATTGTACTTTCACTAGAGCTCTTTCACTTGTGTTTCACATCACAAAAAATAGGTAGTACCCTATCAAAAACAGATTATTATACCTTCATCTCTAACCATTGCAAGGGATCATGGCAGTGTTTTCAGCTCACTAAAGCCTCACTCACAACCCGCCATAAATACTACTACAAGCAGTCTACGGCAAAACTGCAGTCTCGGCAATTGACGCTTTGTTGGTGTGGTATCAGATATTACTCATGTCGACTCCAAAGTGTGTCTCACCTTGGGTTCAACGTACATCTTTCTTGATCTGAACCACCGTCCTTTGAAAATCCAATGACAGAGTGAAAGTCAGCAACACCCAACCTTCTTTAAAAGTCTGAAGAAGTTAGGTCTTAAGTCTCTCCAGTTCCTTCTCTTTAACAACGTCCACACAGACTTGACCAAGAGGCGCAATGGCAATATTGTCACTGTGATGGATAACATATAGTGAAAATTCTCAAATAGTCTTCTATCGATTTTATTCTGTTGTCTGAAGCTCCCTTGGGAGTATTTCATGTCTCAACCGATGCTTTGAAAACACCGAACTCCAAGGGGAAAAAAAGCCAATTTTGGTTCGGACTTCTCGGCAAGACAAAGGATGAAAATAAAGTTGTCACAAGTACAACAACATGAATCACGAAACCAACATGGGCACAGAACCTGATAACACCAGTAATTCTTTCTAAAAGCAAAGGTAATCCAATAAGGGCCTAGGTGGGATAAGAGGCCATCTTTGCAGCGGAGCACCTCTGCTTCTGACAGAGAGACAAGGATTACTGCAATCCAAACACCTGGCCTCTCATTGTGCAAAGAGAAGCTATAAATCAGCTGAGGTCCCCATTTACGCCGCTCTCTGTTTTCATGCCTGTCATATACACCCATTCAGCTTCTGCTGGTGCCTTGAGTTTGCACTTGTATCGAACCTGTTAAGTATGGAGTAGAAGTGAAGAGTGTGTTTCATTTTCTTCAGCCGTGTTCCTTCTGCATGCTCAGAAACTGTGGCAGGAGATAAAGATTTGTGCACAATAAATACAAAACAACAAAAATGGCAGCCGAATGGAGTGTGGCTGAAACCACATGAAGAAGAGACGAGACCAAAGATTGACAACTGCAGGTTGTAGTCTTTGGGTAAGACTTAAATGCGGTACTTTCCTGCATATAACTGCTGCAGTTGAAAGCCAGAGATTTTAAAGAGGATTTTCACACAAGAGAGAGAGGGGAAAAAAAGCCTTGTGTGGTGGAGCAACATAAACAGGGGGGGAGGGAGCCGAAGCAAGAGCTCCGAAGGCAGTGTTATCTCCTGCTAGTTTAGATTTCACTGTCAGAAAACAAAATCACTCTCCAAAAATCCCAGATTTTTTATTTATTTTTTCAGCTGTATGACAGGGAAATGACTGAATCTCTCTCTCTCTCTCTCTCGCTCTCTTGCACGTACTTTGCATTATCATAATAGGAAGGTTTTTCCATGTACCTGGAGGCTTCTTGTCAATGCATTTGAGACCATCTGTGCCGAGTTCTCCTGAAATTATGCTCAAAAGCATCGTTATCATCGACTTAACCAGCAGGAATAAGTTTCTTTCTCCCCCCCAAAAATCACCTTGGATACTTCCGCTGTGTCCCAGAACTTTGAATAAGTAACGTAAGATAATTGTTTTTATTGAACAACTCTTTCTCTGTGATTACATATCCAAGCCTCGCTACTTATGTTGGGTGCATTTGTATGTGAAAAGACAAAAATATTTTTTTTGTTGTGTTTTATAGAGGCTTGTTAGTCAGATACATTAATGTGAATAAAGGGAGGAGAGAGAAGAAGAAAAGAATTAATGAATACAGCGTAGGTCTGAAAAATCCGAGGCTTTGTAGCCAAAGACTCAGACGGACTGAGTCACCCTAATGGGAAGTGCCCTTTAATGAGAAGCACGGTGGTTTGTAGGTGGTCATATTAAGGAAAGGCAAAGGAGGATTGGAAAAGTCAAGGGTCAGGCCTGTTCACCTCCTGAGGCTTTTGTTCTCCATTACCATTGTGGTATACAATATTCACGCTGCTGTTTGCATTATGCTCCCACATCAAAGAGGAGACTCATTTTGCGCCTCTTTAGACGCAGACCCGGGGAAACAGATGCTGAAAAGGTGCATGTGTAACTTTTTTTTTTTTTTTTTTTTTAGGACCGGGGTGGGAGTGTGAAGGGATGATGCTGCCGAGGGATAATGCGTGTTTTTGGTTGCTAAGGAACTGTCTGGCAGATTGTCAGAATAAAAAGAAGCAGAGAGAAAGATCAACACAGGAAAAGAAAAACAACAGACAACCATATTGAGATTTTTGTAAAGTCTGAAAGCATCCTAATACAAAAGAATTTAGTTTAACATGAAATGACGGCACGCTGTTGCTTCAGCTTGTGTTTTATTTTCTTGATTTTAGTGTGTTTTCATCACTTTGCTGTTTGGAAGACAGTGCTATGATATCTCATCTGAATGCAACTGGAGCAATCTACATTAATAATTGGAAATTCGATCGGTTACAGAAGCGTTCTCATTATTTTTGTCTCCACTGATTAGTTTTGTTCTGTTTTTTCCACTTCCCTTTAATTACATTTTTTATGATTTTCTCGATATATAGAACTGAACGCGTGCCAGTATGACAAACTTTTGGAAAACACAGTGAGAGACTGAAAGACAATGAGAAGAACATCAATGCAAACAATGATTACTTCTTCTTGTAACTATGCTGTATTTTCAATCCGGCTTAACAAAAGAAAGAATAATGAACATGTTGTTGATCATCGCTTATGTCCCTTTATTGTCATTAATACTGTCTGAAATGACAAAAAGCTGTTTTTAATGGGAAATTGTATTGAGCAGCTCAATTAAAGAAATTAAATGGTTAGCTTTTTGTTTGAATTTCATATCTCCAGTGAGAGTTTATAACTTCTAATCGGAAATGATAATAATAATAATAATATGGCTGTTTAGTGGCTATTGCTACATTTGCGCATTTATCATACTGTTGTCATGCACAACAATCAAAAGAGATAGAGAGAAAACCTAACAAGCAATTCTCCATTTTTCACAATGTGTTAAATGAGCAACATTTTAAAACAATGAGCCTTCATCAAAGTTTCAGTGGTTAATATGTAATTTTAGTTCCTGTTACAATTTTGAACCAGAGCTTACGACTTATACGCAGCATTTTGCCAAGAGTTGTGTCATGTTTGTTTGTTTGTGTCACCTGTCACAGCCTTCAGCTCTGAAAAGTCTGACAGACAGGAGTTGACATTAAGCAGCATTAACAGTTGTCTACACCGACACTCCAAACTTAAAGGTCCCTGCGGGTCAATGAGAGAGGAAGTTATGTATGTAAAATATGCAGCCCATTCCAGCACTCTGTGTAATTTAGTCCAACTCTAGCAATTACATCTATAAGTTTTGTGACTCATACAACCTTTTCAGATGCTTTATCTTCAAAGTGAAGAAAAAATCTAAGGTAACTTATAATCAAGCTAAATTGACAGAACTGAAAAGACTTCTTTAGGGGACATTGTGAAAGAACAAGTAAGTGGCTGTTTTCTTGGCCAAGCGAGTTCGAGTTTTCCACGATGAAGATTATTGGTTATGATTTAACAAGACGCTACTTTTGCGCTTTCTTCGCCTGGTAGCTGAAGGTCATGAAAATGCTAATGTTAGTTGTTTTGAATGTTCGAGGAAACCCGCCACATCGGCAGCCATGTTGATCTGTTTACAAGGATGGGGAACCCAGCAACCTCATTTCAGATGCAGAAAGGACTCAAGCGCAGATAAAACCAGTGAAACCGACGACAACCCGGCATGCCAAAAAACACAGCCACTTACAAGGTAGTGCTGACAACAGCTGAGCTAAGATTCCCTGGCAGAGGTAGACATGGGAGGTGTACTCAAGACTCAGCAGCCAGAAAGCACAAACAGTTAGGCAACAGGTGAAGTCGGTGATTAAATATGATAAGTTATTGGCTGGAACTTCTCACTGCCGGCAGCCTTCCCACCGGTGTGGGCAGGGGAGAGACAGAGAGCAGCCAGCATCGCTATCAAGCAAGTCCCATCTGCAAGATCAGCACCATGGAGAGTGCTACAGTCCTGACATTACATCACTGTAAACCTGCTATTAGGCTCCGAAGCTAATGGAGACAATGGCATTATATAAAGTGAATCCAACAAAAAATGATATAATCGGAGTGAATCATGAAGATTGGCTCTTGAAGTCGAGATGCGGTTCCGTGATAATACAGCAGAGGAAGTCTTGCCTTTTTATCCTCTCTTGTAAACAAATAATTCATTTCATTTCCTTAACCTCAATTTTACAAGCAAGTTCCTTGAGATAAATCTCTTTTTCAAGAAAGCAATTCTTGATTACTTGTGTGTGTGATAACCTATGTGTGAGACATTTTGCGTCGCGTGCCAAAGAGTGTCAAGTCATTGTACTACTTTTGTACTAGTTGTATTTAATGACAGCCAGGTTAACGTTTTGGGTGCGGTTCGTTGTGCTGATGTGGAAGTAATGCCCTCAGTCCTAACAAAGAAGGGACTCATAAGGCCATCTTTTTCTTTTTTGTTGTAACTGTCGGGATGCGTCCAATGGCGTTACAAACTGTTGTCGTGGAAACCTGACAACAGCATTAGCAGTCAGTGTGAATGTAGACTGTGCTGGGAGTAACTGATGTATTTGCTTTGCATAACAAACAATTATGTTTTTTTTCTGCAAAAGTTCTTAAATAATTCAATGACAACATTTACAATTCCCAGTTTCAGGATCAACATCTTGTTTTTTTCATTCCTGCTCTTCCCTCTTCATACAATTCATGCTGTGATTCCACGCCTCCACCTTCATCTGTGCTCGAGCAGAAATCCACAATTACATACAGTTTCCATAAATTGTTCCATTCACTCTTGCCTGTTGGGCAGCACTTATTACAGGTCTTTGAGCACTAAGCACAACTTCTTTCCAACCAGAGACAATTTATGATTCAGTACAGTGTGAATGTAGATGGTACCATGTTAACATTAACACGTTCAAGACCTTAAATGGCTCAAATATTTACCTGAATGTAACCAGACAGCATCTGCTACGATCGTGGTCTCACAGATCCAGCCATTATTTGTACCTGCTTTCGGTGACGGAACAGACGGTGAAAGGCCAGGTGCACCCTGGACAGGTCAGTAGGTCATCACATGGATTACGCACACACAACTTCTCAAACGTGTTTGCAAACTGCCAATCAGCATCTCCAATTGGGCAGTTGTGTAATGAGGGAATGGGAAAATCCTGCTCATGTGTTATTGAAACATTCAAAGTCCATATTGCTTTTTTCTCTGATAGTCAGATATGGGAGCCTTTATTCGTATGGTTTTTTGATTATTTATTTTGAGATTTTTCAGGGAGATATAAAAATCTACATCATACAGAACTACGAAGACCCCACGCTTCACTGAGGGCCAACAGCCTGTGCACCGAAAAACGGATCATCTTGTGTGGATGTCAGTGATTGTTTGGAGACGAGTTCATGACTTTTACGAGCGAGGCTTATTAGCAGTCTCTAAATGCTCTGGCAAATGGGTTGATCTATTATATAAACATGGAGCACTGGCACTTTGAAACAGGTAAAAGGGGATTTTTAAAAAGGACACTTTTGAAGATAATTGCACGAACACGCTTGGAAGTGAATTCATAATTCACTTGACATTCAGCATTCTTTATTATCTGGCTAATTAGCTGTAGTTTGAGTTTTCACTTAATCAGAGCACTTGATCTGCATGGAAAGATGACAGCGCACCAGAATATACAATCAAGTTCATGTTGTGGGAAGTAAACAAATAAAGATGATGCACATACATGGATCGCTTAACAGATGGAAGCAGTGTGTTTTCTAAAACCTGTGGACAGTTTTCCAAGGTGAGTTTTATGAGACTGTGCTATGGGACAGAAAGGCTCTTTAAAACACACCACTAGATGGTGGTAATGTGTTTGCCTCCTCATATCAGTCAGCAGATGGATATGCAGTTTAGACAGAGGGGGTTACGGGCAGAGATCAAACACATTCATTGAAATCGCATTAGATTCACCTTCTCACATTGAAGGGAAAAAGCAGAAGGATTTCACTTGTCCCTTTCACAAAAGTCCAAAAAAGGAAAGGTGCAAAGTTGGTTGATTTACATCCTTTCTCTTGTTCATGATTAAGCATGCAGGAAAGAACCATTCATGGGTGTAAAGCTGTTTTTGCTTCAACAAATCGCACTCTGTGAATGCCTCGAATACTGTGAGTTTGCCATTTTTTAAACATTTAGATATCGTGAAAAACACCTGTAGGTTTTCCACCGAGTCAGAAGGTTGTCCCGGGCTTTTTTGTACTTCCAGCGATGACAAACACAACCCATATGCATACTTCAAGGCCTTGAGAGTCTACAAAGACTCGGAGTTGTGAGTGGATCAGGTGCTGCACTTTCACTTCAGTGCGGTTCAGATCTAAGCACGAGCGCGGCACTGCTCTTTGGGGATGGGTTGGAGTCTTTGTTTTGCTTTCAACCCCCTTTGATTATTCCTGGTGGGAAGGTAGAGGGGGAGGCGTCTGCAAGGAGGAGGAAGAGGAAAACGCAGAAAACAGGGGGGGGGGGGTGAAAGGTGGGATAATTTCTTAGTTATTCAGAGTCTAAACACAGAGTTACAGTTATTTTTCTTCTGCCATCCAGGATTATAGCATGAAGCCACGATGGATTACTCGGTACACATGCTAGCTTGATGTTATTTATATACTGTGTTGTGAATGAGAACCAGAGGAGTGTGACACCTTGAATGAAGAGAAGATTCAGCCTTGTATCACTCTGTTCTTGTAAGCAGAGAACACTTGATGGAAAAAATGTCATCCTGTTCTCTGCAGTACGAAACAGGTCACATGTTGTTTCAGTCTTCTTTTGTTCATTCGGCTTCAAACTACAAATCCCATTTGTTTTGAGCTGATTTTTTTTTAATAGTACCGAACGTACACGCTACCTTGTCATTATGGAGCTTTGATGCATTTGAAAGTCACTAATGCATTTTTTTATTGTCTAGCTCATCGTGTTGTTCAAGTTCCAGGCCAGGAGCTTCACTGTTGAGCTTCACTGTCATTGCGTTTACTAGCTTTGTGTTCAGAGGCTGATAACAGGTGGCTGTTTTAACGTTAACAGCTCAGATAAACCCACAGCACACTATTTCCCCGACACCAAATGGCAGACTGGCTTGTAAATACAGAGAAAACTTTTAGCAGCTGAGAGTCGTCTTTCTCTCCCAAACAGCTGAAAGACACCAACTTATGAGGCAACTTATTGAAAAAAAGGGGGTGGATATTAGACTGATATTCATCAGGTGGCCAGAGACAAAGCTCCGAATGAAGAACAACACAGCTTTTGCGTTTGGGGCGTATCCCGATGAACGCATTTGAATACAGACAACTTTGGGAAACAAAAAAAGCCAAGCACCACGTTCAATGCAATGCATACAGTTTAGAAAGAAATGAGAAAACGGCACAACATGATGAAAAATCATTTGCTGCTTCAGATTGATAAGTATTATGATTTTACGCATCTAACCAGATGTAAAATGAGAAATTCTTTTGAAGAGTGAACAAAAAAATTCACTCCATTAGCCGCTGTGTATGCTAAGAACTTCTTTGTGATTCCTCTTGAGAGCACAGTGGCTTGATGTGTTGAAGGAACCAAGCTGAGTCACTCCGCATTAATCTTCATACCACTTCACTGGCTAAAAAAAAAAAAAAAAAAAAAAAATGTTACAAAATGTTCCCAGGGTCTGGAAAGCTGGTCACAGTGATACCACACTGCAGTGCCACTCTCATCACCTTTAATGGGCGAGGGGAAGGTTACTCCGTGAGGGTGTTTGTCTGTCTGTGTGTCACCTCTCTGACATACAAGCTGACCGAAGTGACTGCCGGCCAGATGGACCCTGATGCGAATGGCTTGATCAAGTGGAGCGTTATCAGACCACCCACTCTGGCTGACATAAGCTGTGAGGGCTAAGCGTATTAGGAGGCAGGGGGTCCACTGGGACTATGGAGACACTTCAGAGTAATAAACTCATCAGGACAGAGACAGATACACCTGTTCACTACAGGGTGACTGAGACAGAGGTCGCAAAGAGGGAAGGAGAAGCCGGAGTGGTTGCTGTATTGCACCGACGGAGAGGAGGAGATAGCACACGAGGAAGAGGAGGAGGAGGAGGAGGAGAGAGAGATAAAGAAGAAGAGACAGACACGCTTAGCCACGAAGGGTGAGCCTGTGACCGTCTCCGGGGTCGAAATCGCCTTAGACAAGACAAATTGAGCTGGCCTAGTTGAGTCCAAGTCAAGCCAAAAACCAAGAGAGAAATCTCAAACGCTGTTTTAGGTCCCCAATGCAATAAAATCAAAAAGTCAGGGCAACTAAGAAGCAAACAGTCAAGATCGTATTACAACATAATCGAGCTCAGTTTTCACGTTGGGATGGAGCGATAAAGCAACTGCAGTGAGTTAACCCCTCCGAAACAAGGCCTGGTAATGTGATATCTAAATATAAACCATGTGACAGGTTTTAATTCCAACCCTTCAGAGATTTTGACACATATTTACAGCAAATACACATAATGGCAGCCATGTGCGGTTAAAAAAAGACCAGATAAAGTCAGATGGTTTGTGCGTGCGTGCGTGCGTGCGTGCGTGCGTGCGTGCGTGCGTGCGTGCGTGCGTGCGTGCGAGCAATAGAGACGAGACGGATCCACTCCCTTCACATACAGTAAATTCAATGCAAGACAAATGTAGACCCTCTACTAGGTCACCTATATAAAATTGGTCTGTAATTTTCGACAATCCTGCAACACTTGTTCTTTCAGAATTTCCAGAAATAATGCAGTGACCCATATGATTTTATCTCCTCTGTAGTGAACCACTTTGACCCATTTTGATGTAAAGTAGTCCGTGTGCTTATTTCTGCCTTTTATTACATAAATGAATTAGGAGGGTGAAACAGAAGGAAGTCTGGACATGTGCGTGTACGTTGTGGACCTAAATCTGTGTCTCCTACCCTCTTTCTAGAAGTTCCAGCCTTGCCTTAAAGCCTTACACTATCATCTTGTACTCTGGAGTATTTATTTAATAATAGCAAAAGTGATGGTAAAATTTGTTGTTATTGTCATCGATATACAAATTGCATGTGTATCAGTGTAGCCAAATGAGAAGTGCAAGTAGGTAAATGACTGAATAACCATTCACTGAATTCAGTGCAACTTCAATAAATGTGTGTTTACTATTTGGCATTCCTGGAATGCTTTCACTTCTCAAGCTCACCCACGTTCTGAACAGAGCAGATGGTAGGTTTCAGATTGAGGAGATATAATGCCAGTCACTTGTCTATGGTGAAGGACAAGGTCTGCAAGGCCGTGAGTTTCATTAGGGGCTTTTGCTTTGGTTTCGAGTTCAGATAAAAGTCTGTTTCTGCGCAGACACCTGCCAGCATAAAGCGTTGCATTGACTGTACGGCCAATTCCACTCAGTTCAAAGGGTTTCCGTGAGAACAAAAGAAAAATATACACAACTGCACGAAGCACAATTCAAAGTCAATAACAAACACCGTGCGCGACATCCTTTCTTTCACATACAATGATCAAAATACAGAATTCAGCTTAACTTTGTAGTGAATTTTTCACGGTATCAACCTCTTAACTTCAGAAAACACAATGATTTTCCGATCTTTTTATCAGTGGACCATAGGCCAAGTTACTATAGCAGCCACCATGTCTGTCATCGTGTGAAGGAGCGTGTGTACCTTGATTTTGCAAGATAAACATTTGAAAATGGAGCATCTATCAGAGGGAGCAGTTTTACATTGTCAGCCCACGAGAAAAAAAAGGCTTAATATCCTGCTAATAAGTGGTGATGAAAAGCCATTGTCTGCTGTTTCTCAGGGGGCTCCTCTGTCACTTTGGTAAGCCCTTTTTTCTGCCTAATAAACACCTGTTTGTTGCTTTAATTAATCCCTGTAATATTAATAAGCAAAACAAAAGCTTTGCTGGGGAATGTGTAAGCGGCTGTGTGAAGTGACTGCCTGTTTCTGTTTTTCCACCAGGTTCGAATCTATGAGGGAATCAAATGTTTGGTCCTTCCTGCAGCCCCTGATTCAGAGGACATTTGACACACGAGAGGTAAAGATGCAGGACTTTAATGCTGTCTGACTTTCCTGACAGGAGAAAGCCTGAAGAGAAGCCACATCTGATGGATGATTCCAATGCGGTGGATGGTAATTATAGATGGGGTTATGTGTCATGGTAAATTATTTGATGTTTGACTAACAAAAACCTGCCTTTG
This sequence comes from Malacoctenus gilli, assembly GCA_032164315.1. NCBI lineage: Eukaryota > Metazoa > Chordata > Actinopteri > Blenniiformes > Labrisomidae > Malacoctenus > Malacoctenus gilli. The sequence continues at coordinate 15,596 of JASSRZ010002895.1, forward strand.
CCAAAGGGCAAAGCTGGCATCGTCTCCTTGTCTCAGCGTGGCACCATACGCTGCAGGTGAGTGGAAAGGTAATTATCTGCTCCTCAGGGTGAACACAACTTGTGCTGTAGGTAAAACCAGGAACATGTCTCTCTTTATTGCACCCACCCAGGATAGAAAACAACAATTACATATATTGCAGCCTCGAGTGGTGGCATTAGATATGACCTTCACAAAGAGATATGTAACACAGATATTAACATCTGTATGAACAACACTCACAAAGAAATATAACCATACTAGTCTATACCCTCATGACAACATACCTTAACTACGGTTAACTTAATCCTGCATTTGTTTACCTTGTGCTCTTCAAGCAACACAATCTAATTATTGTGCAGAAGAAACGAGGTAGATTTTTGCATTTTATCTTTTCTCAAACTGTTTCGCATTGTGACTCCGATATATAGCTGCCAATGTGTCTTCAGTTCTCTGTTGGGATAAAAATCAATGAATCTGTTGAATAAATTTGACAACATGTTTATAGTGTGCAGCTGCGATTCCCAACCTAAAGTCTATGATCCACTTTGGGTGATAACAAAAAATCAGAGAGGATGCCTGAGGCCTTGCCTGCTCTGAGGTTGTCCACTTTAGACTCACACATGTCAAAGGCACCCAAGTAAGACACACTCGGATCTAAGGGCAGATCTGTTTCTGGCTCTGTGCTGTGAGAGTGGGTGCGTTTACTGGGTTGGCTTCACTGTAATCTTTTTCAGAATCAGAAATCGACAAGAATCTCCCTGGAGGCAAATTGGGAGAGGCTCTGGAAAATAAAGGCTGTGAACCACGGCATTAGAAACCACTTGAATACTCATTAATGTTGTTTGTGGACATAGTCGGTTGCAGTATAAGGGTGAGTTGCTAATATTCTGTGTCCGTTCTCAGCTGGCTGAATGTGATTTGGTTCTCTGAGACCAATAGGTGATGCTAAGAAGCTTTAAGAGATAATTACAATTAATCTCCCTCATGTCAGAGGAGCAGAACGTTATTCTGCAAAGAACAAGCTAAGAGCATTGATTCATACATTGGACTAAACTTAAAAACTGCATGTTAGAAATAAGGACTCCCATGCTGTTTTCTTTTGAAAATACCCAGCTGACAAACTATTGTTATTCTCACAGCTGCATACCTGCTGATCAACTAATAAACACTCACAAAACAAACAAAAACCCTCTCACTTGAGCGGCAGAAACACTCACACAGTGGCCATTGATCGGGAAATACTTCTTGGAAAAAGCCAATTGTTAACATTTGGTTGACGCAAACACGCACGCACGCACGCACGCACGCACGCACGCACACAGGCAAATGTAAAGAAAGCTGCACACACCCACATGGATACAGGTTGTGGTTGACAAACACATCCTGTTCAATAAGCACAGGAAGAGAAACATTCATTACCTGGAGCCCATGTAAAGATGGACGAAAAATCAACATATAGACACTTTACAAAGGCACAAAGTGTACACACACACAAAGACACAATGGAAAACACATGTCAAGGAAGCGTTTTGTCAGTGCTAACTGAATCTTGAGACTTGATGACAGAGCCACACCAGCAGTGTGAACTGCTTACCAAAGAAAACTGGGAAAGTGGGAGTTTGTGAAATGAACATAGGGGTAGTTTGTACTGTATCAAACTGAGTTAAACCTACGGGAACCTTGCAACCTTTCTGAGGGGATCAATGCACTGGCATCTGACTCGGCTTTGCAATTCCCTTTATCTCTTAATGTGGGTTGGATACAGCAGCCTCAGTGTCTGAAATGAACCTTCAACTAAGTGTTGTTTACATGTCTGTTTATAGACTCCTCAAAAACCATGCTTTGCTCTCGAGGTTTCAAGATAAAGCACATCTTTTTCACACGAGAGAAAGATCCCCCAGTTTGCCTTTAAGCAAGTCTGGACAACCCTTTGCACTATATCCATTTGAAGTGCACACGAGCCTTTTTTTTTTTTTACCCTAACTGGACAGCTGAATGTGGAAAGAAGGTTTATGAAAGGCAAACTCAAATGAAACGGGAGCTAACTTTTCTTCAGGTCATATTAAATGTGATACCTTGTTTAGGATTCTGCGGCTTCCCATTACACTGTAGGCAACCTCAGCTTCAGCACTTTCTTCGACACTCAGGGATTAACCTGTAAAATATACAGCATATGGGGTCAAATACGGGCTGAACCAACTTCCAGCAAAACGGATGATATGCAGCTAACCTGTAGGTAAGAGATTAATATTAATAGCCCCCAGCAGTCAGGAAGCATTATATGTGGGTGCCGTCACTAATGTAGAGAGTAAAGAGCTTAGGCCTTTAGAAAATGAATGAGACACATTTTCCCTAAAAATATCATACATGAGGAGCTCTTGGTTTTCGTGCAATCGTCAACAACAAAGGTAAAAAAAAAAAAAAAGAAGGGGAAACTCCTCTTGCTGCCTTCTTTTAACAGACGGATCACTTTTATTCGAGAACTGTATCAAAAACCAGCTTCTCTCCTCTTAGGGCCAACAATCTATCAATTTGCATAACAAGATGTTAAAGCACGTCATGCCTAAACATTGCGAACTCGTTGAACAGTGGATAGGAGGATCGCCACATACTCAATTGGCAACTTTGGAAATTTATGAGGGAGACAAACAACAAGCAAGTGAAAAGTGGCTGTGAAAGAGGTGACAGTTAGGAGCTGGAAAAACTCTGCGTGGAGAAGTCAGCTCTGATCCTTTTTTTTCTTCCCCGACAGATCGCGCAAAAGCAAAAACTCCAAGCTCCACATGTTCCATCTCCGTGGCTTAAATTTCATTCTGGCAAAAGAATGTAACACTCCTTATTGCTCGAGGGAAGAAGAAGAGAAATCGGAGCGTGTAAGAACGGAAGGAGAAGAAGAAATTCAGAAATGGGTTAAATAGTGGAGGCAGGAAGAGACCCTCTCTCTCTCATTACCACCTGAAGAAAGGCCATTGCCATTAGATTGAAATTTAATTTACGAAATAGGGTTTTAATGCAGCTGTTCACCAGCAGCCCATTCCAAATACGCTTTCTGTCAGTGCATTTCCTGAGGGCCATTTAATTGGGCTAATGAAGAAAGCTGCTAATGGCTGGGTTTATCTCTGGCAGCACTGGTGACATTTCATCAAGGCAGGTGATTTTCCTGGCATTGTTTAAGCTCAGTGTGTCGCGCTTCGCGGCCAAAAAAGAGGGATAAGCAAACATGTAATGTGGGAAAATTATGATAGGGGGAGAGGGAGGGGGGGGGGCAATTCGGTCTTTAAGGAAAATGACTAATTCATCTTTATTCAAGAGCAGACTGAATTATTTTTTGTACAGACTTAGATGTGGAAAATCACCCTTAAAAAATAGCTTGTTGCTTGTCAGCTATTTATCTTGGCTCAATAAAAGTGGGAACGCTGGCATCACCAACAGTTTAGATAAAGGTACACTGAGTAACAACCAAATGTGCATTAATTTGGAATGGACTTGCACGCACACACACACACACACACACACTCGCAGAGTTGCACGGACTGCACCGATGTAGACAGTGATGTGACATTTACCTTCATCAGTTATCAGCATCTTGACATTAGTACATCAAACCTGCTGTTTAATAATGAGCTTTGGTCGCCATCTGACTAAACGAATCTGACACTCTTGTCATTCCCTCCTGTCAGAGAGAAAGGTCAGCGGGAAAGTCGAAGAGGTTGAGACCCATGTTTATACATGATTATACTGGACAATGCTGACAAGTCAAAATAGCAACGCCAAACCAAAGGTTTTCGTTTGACTCTGGCGGAACTGCAGCTCAAATACAGCGAAGCCAACACGGCCAAAGTTTAAAATGTATTATTCGCCTTTGAAACGTTTACGTGTCACATATTTGAATGCCGAGCATTACAGGTGAATGGGGCTTTTGTTCCTGGACATCACAGTGGCGTGGTGGACAACGCTTTTTTTCATACTTTGAGATTTTTCCCAGTTTGAATCTGCTCTTTGGAGCCTTCCTGCTCTGTGTTTGTTTGTGCTGCCCATGCGTGAGTGGATTCTGTCCAGTTTCCTTGAGTTTCTCACTCAGCTTGAGAGTAATTGGTGACTGTTAAATTGGCTGTCATTGTGATTGTGTGATCTGTATGTGTCACTCCTTTAATAGGCTTGCGAGTTCTTCCAGGGTGAACCAAGCTTTTGTCCAGCGTTTGCTCGGATCAGCCCCGACTCTCTGCCCAAAATAGATGCAAGAATTTTAAGAGCAACAATGTGCTTGTTAGAAAGTTTTATCTGTTTTTGTGTTTCGCCTTTTTTCAGAGTTGACCCTGATGCACTGTTAATCCTTCCTTTTTTTGAGCACTCCTAGTTAATGCCCCTGTAATTGGGAGAGCAGCTGAGCCACAGCTGGCTGTACAAGTTGCCCTCTAATCCTCAGGGTTGGTAGTTCGATCCCCGACTATGTTCATGAATATGCTGAAGTGTCCAGAGAAACAATGCTGAGCTCAAACCTGCTGCTCTTGGAGCCGCAGCACCCAACTGCACTGTCACTGTGGGTGTTGCAAGCGGTGTATCAAGACCACTGGCAACCCTTCGGTATACCAACAAGCACATTTTCACATCCATAACCTCAAAATGTGATTTTATTCATATTTTTGCTTGCAAGAAATGCCAAAAAAGCAGATAACTCAAAACTTATTGATCAGTATTCTCAAACAGGCAAACAATCACAACTCTTAAACTTATGAGGGAAAAACCTTGTACTCTAGATTACGAAAATTAAAATTGTTAGCAGACTTAACATCTCGGCTCTGCTTTTCACTCCTGGCAAGAAATTAAATTCCTGATGGTTTTTCTTTGGCTCCTTAGAATCGCAACAACACCAACATAAAAAGGCAAATTTGTGCGAGAGAAAATGAAGTTTTTAAGGGAGAATCTAAGTACACTGCTGAGGAGAGTCAATTGGGACTGCAGTGTTGCTTCAAATACCTGCAGCTTTACCACCTTCAGATCTCTCATAGTTTCCATCTCATGACTACCTTGATATGCTGTTTAACGCTATTGATTACATAGAATAAACACCAGAGAATAGATCTGCCTCTGGGAAAGCAAAGCACTTTTGCATGAATAAAAATAGTCGTTTATGTTTAGCTTTTATGCTCAATCACTGACAGAAATGACAAGAAAAATGTGCCACAAAGAGAAACAGAAACATAAAGCGACTTATGTGCAAAAACTTGAACAGGTTCAAACAAATCGGAGTGAGCCCGGACGTCATTTGTGTCCTTCCCATAAGTTTGACTCGTTTTTTCCTCCTCCCTGAAAGACTCCAGAGGGACAGGTCCGTTAGAAAACCGGTGGGATCGAGTCCGTTACTTCTGACGCTCCAACTGAAATTTCAAACCGCTCCAGCCTGGCCCCCTCGTTGCGTCTGACAGCAGCCGTGTTGCGAAGCACCGTTTCCTTTATTGTAAACAACAATGAAGTGTGATATTTGAAAAAAACAGATCCGCCACCGGTGAACAGCGAGCCACCAATCATTTGTAGTCTGTACCCAAAGCGGCTTTTGAATCCCTCCTTCTCTTCCCACCTCTTCAAATTCATTGGCTGCCAGAGGAGTAGCGACAATGTTTAATGCACCATGCGGTGTCCGGAGTTCAGTCAGTGAGAGGAAGCGCTCTCTGTGCTTAGGGCTGTGTTACGTGCAGGCAATAGTAAATAACGACCGTGCGTGTATATTCAACAAAATCCCGTCTTTTACCCCACCTGACAGTTCGCGGGGAGACTTTTGCCGGATTGCGGCGTCGTTGCTGACCACCTCCTCGGCAGCAGCAGCAGCAGCAGCAGCTGTCTCGCGCGCGCGTGGACTTTGACGAGGACGACGGACAAGGACAAAAATGCCACTCCGGGAATCGGCAACTCTGCGTTGCCGCGGACCGGGAAAAACCCCACCGCTCACCTTTTTCTGAAGCCTCCACTTTGGATCTACCTTGTTTTCTCCCCAACCCCGATACACACCTGGATCTCCCCCTTCTCCACCTCAACCTTCTCCTGCTCCTTCACAGAGTATTTCTATGAACAGTTTTTCCTTCCTGAAGAACACGGTGACTCACTGCGGGGCTGAAGGCGAGCCGCTGCATCCTAATCAGACAGCGGAGAGGACTTCAGCTCATTGACATTACAGTCATACTTTTCGGGAGCACTTTTTTTTATTTCCACTGCGCTGCACTGTAGCCTGCGTGTGCGGCGGAGGCTTGTGGCTTTCTCGCCGGCTCAAGAGAGGGGAAGGAGGGATACGGTGGCACCTACCCAAGGTGTTGGGGAGGGATGAAACTCTAACCGAGTCCGGCTGGAACTGACTGTTTTGATTCGACAGTTTTGATTTTGGGGGAGTATTGGAGGAGTTTCTTTCGGTAAGTTTATTTCCTACCTTCTTCGCTTTTTTTTTTATTTTTTTTATTTTTTTAAAAAAAGAACATTTCCCCCCCTCCTTTGACTCCCGTCTGTTGCTCATTTGTTATTTCACAACCATCCCTATGCGTGCGGATGCAACAGCTTCTTCCAAGGACCGTTGAGTCTCCCAGTGTGAGAGAGAGAAAGGGAGACAGAGAGCATCAGTGAGGAGAATTACACGGCTGTGCTGAGATGTTGGCAGCTCATTTCTGAATTTTTATAAGGCTCATTTTAAATATCCGGATTATGCGGATTTGTTAATGCGTGTAAGAGGCTCATTTTATACACACTTATTCAAATAGCCACCACAATAGGCCATTTCCAGTTGTACGCCTGCAGTGTTACCACGTTATTAAAGTTGCCCTATTACACTTTCAGTCGGCATCCCCTTAATGTGCGGATGTGCCGCGATCACGCTGGGGTCAGATAGTGCATTGCACATTAGAGATAGATTAGAAACAGTTTGCAAGAATCTCGTGTTTATATTAAGAGACGTTGTAAATAGGCTTCAAGGAGAATCGTTATTTTCTCCGCGCATCTGGGCTGCGCCGAGTCTCTTCCCAAGGTTAACTAATTGACAAGCTTCCCCTGTAATTGTGGAGATGAATTACACATGAGCCCTGTTTCATTTTTGTCTTGGCAGAGGATCTGATTTCCTTCTGGATGAATGACCTGTGTGGATTGCTTGTGTTTTATTTTTCCATAACTAATTCACGCGCATGTAAAAGAATACAACATATAAATATCGATATATATTTTTAACAAACATATTTTCCTCTGTTTCTCGTTTTAGGTGGTATGAGAGAATCCTTACAATGACTATTCTGTTTGGAGACTGGATTGCGATTATTGCTCAGATGAGTCTGGGTGCTCAGCTGAATATAAATTAGGTGTTCAGCACCACGGATTGCTCGCAGAGGAGGAGAGCGACGGAGCAAAGACAATCTATAAAGACAAATGTCAAGGCCTCACACGATGAACAGAACTCTTCATTTGATCCCCAACAACATAAACGCCAAATTTGGACAAAATATCAACAGGTCGAAGTAGGCGTGAACGCGAGACAGATTGCAGCAGCTTTTCCCGGAGTGGAGATGTATCTTTCTATTTTCTTTTTTCTGCTCTTGTGGGCTCAAGCCCTGACATTGAAAAACTTGAATTACTCTGTCCCGGAGGAACAGGGTCCAGGGACGGTGATTGGGAACATTGCCAAAGATGCCAGACTTGGACTCGAACAGAGCGGGCAGGGAGGACAGGGTAAGAAAGCCAACTTCAGAGTGCTGGAGAACTCAGCCCCACATCTCATCGACGTGGACCCCCAAAGCGGACTGCTCTACACAAAGCAGCGCATAGACAGGGAAACCTTGTGTAAGCGAAACCCCAAGTGCCAGCTCTCCATGGAGGTGTTTGCCAATGACAAAGAAATTTGTATGATCAAAATAGATATTCAGGACATTAACGACAACTCGCCGACTTTCCCCTCGGATCAGATTGATATCGACATCTCTGAAAATGCAGTGCCAGGGACACGCTTCCCCTTGACCAGCGCTCATGACCCAGATGCAGGAGAAAACGGCCTGAAAACCTATCAGATAACACGCGATGACTACAATCTCTTTTCCTTGGAGGTGAAGTCCCGTGGCGATGGGACTAAATTCCCAGAATTAGTTATTCAGCGGCCACTGGACCGAGAAGAGCGTAGCCATCACACCCTTATTTTGTCAGCCACTGATGGGGGCGAGTACCCTCGGTCAGGTACCATGCAGATAAATGTTAAAGTTATTGATTCCAATGACAACAGCCCTGTGTTTGATCAGCCCTCGTATGTTGTTGAAATTCCTGAAAACTCACCTCCCGGGAAGGTGCTGATCGATTTGAACGCCACAGACCCCGACGAGGGCAACAACGGACAGGTAGTCTATTCTTTTAGTGGGTATGCCCCACAGAGGATCCGGGAGCTCTTCTCCATAGATTCAAGAACAGGGGTCATAAAGATTCAGGGTGAAATTGACTACGAAGAGAGCCCAGTTATTGAGATTGACGTTCAGGCAAAAGACCTCGGTCCGAATCCAATCCCAGGCCATTGTAAAGTCACTGTGAAAGTGCTCGACAGGAATGATAACTGGCCATCTATAGGCTTTGTGTCTGTGAGACAGGGAGCCATCAGCGAGGCAGCACCTCCAGGCACCGTCATTGCTCTGGTCCGTGTCACAGACAAGGACTCGGGCAGAAATGGGCAGCTTCAGTGCAGAGTGCTGGGTAATGTCCCTTTTAAACTCGAGGAGAACTACGATAACTTCTACACCGTAGTGACAGACAGGCCTCTCGATAGAGAGATGCAGGATGAGTACAATGTCACAATTGTAGCCAAAGACAACGGCATCCCTCCCCTGAACTCCACAAAGTCCTTCACCGTCAAGATTTTGGATGAGAACGACAATGTTCCCCGCTTCACCAAGTCGGTCTACCTTCTTCAGATCCCTGAGAACAACATTCCCGGGGAGTACCTGGGCTCAGTTCTGGCACATGACCCAGACCTCGGACAGAATGGCACCGTGTACTACAGCATCATCAACTCAAATGTGAGCGGCGGTGATGTCAACACCTACGTTAACGTAAATGCTGCCAACGGAGCCATCTATGCCGTCAGGTCCTTCAACTATGAACAAATCAAGTATTTTGACTTCAAAGTCCTGGCGAAAGATGCTGGATCCCCCCACTTGGAGAGCAACGCCACAGTGCGCATCAGTGTTCTGGATGTCAACGACAACATCCCAGTCATTGTGTTGCCGCTGCTCCAGAACGACACGGCTGAAATCCATGTTCCGCGCAACGTCGGTGTCGGTTATATTGTGACCACAGTGAGAGCAGTGGATAATGATTATGGCGAGAGTGGAAGGCTCACTTATGAGATCTCGGATGGTAATGAGGAACACCTGTTTGAGATTGATCCAGTGACTGGAGAGGTGCGGACAGCTCATCCATTCTGGGACGACGTGAACCCCATTGTGGAGCTGATCATTCGAGTGTCCGACCACGGCAAGCCAACTCTCACAGCTGCCGCCCGCCTCATCATCAAGGCATCCAATGGACGTCCTCCGGATGGACTGCCACACATGAAGGATAATCAGAACTGGGACATGTCTCTGCCACTTATTGTAACTCTAAGCATCATATCCATCATGCTCCTGGCTGCCATGGTGACCATAGCGATCAAGTGCAAACGGGAAAATAAGGAGATCCGCACTTATAACTGTCGAATTGCAGAGTACTCGCACCCGCAGCTGGGGAAAGGCAAGAAGAAGAAGATTAACAAGAACGACATCATGCTGGTGCAGAGCGAGGTGGAGGAGCGGGATGCCATGAATGTGATGAATGTGGTAAGCAGCCCTTCCTTGGCCACCTCTCCCATGTACTTTGACTACCAGACACGCCTGCCACTCAGCTCACCAAGGTCAGAGGTCATGTACCTCAAGCCCACTGCCAATAACCTCAGCGTGCCCCAAGGCCACGTGGGATGCCACACCAGCTTCACAGGCCCAGTCACCAGCACTACAGACACACCTACTAACCGCATGTCCATCATACAGGTAAGAGATATTGCACTCTTGTCCTTCACTGTTGTGCCACCGTTTTCCCGTCACGACCCTCGCAAAGATCCGATTTTTCGATATGAGTGTTTGCCCCCTGTTTTGTAAAATGGAAAAAAAGAAAGACGACAAGGACAGGCAGAGGCAGAGAGGCCCAGGAGCACTGAGAGGATGGGAAGAAAGGGAGGGGTGAGCATTAGAAGGATTAAACAGTCATTCTGGTGCTCTCATAGAACAGAGCCAGTGACATCAACTCAAATCATTTGTGCCTGAAATATGTCACGGCAGGCTTTTGAAATCAGATTTCCTGTAGAAATTTTCCATTAATCACTCAATCACTGTCATTGTATTCCACTAGAATAAAGCCTTTAGCCTGTGGCTGGGTTATAAACAGGTACATGTTCCGTTCTGGACCAAAACTATGACAACTCCCCAGATATTTTCTGTTTTCAATCCAAAAATGAAAGCTTTATTTTTAGTAAATCATATTTACACATATATTCATATTTTATCATATGACATGATATACCTCTGAAGATTTTCTTAAAGTAAAAGCAACTTCCTCCTGGAAATATTGGATCAGAATTCTTGGTGTCTTTGTGCCTTATTGCAGTGATTTCTAATTCCGAGAGATTAGGCGATTGGACTTATTTTCACGGCTACTTTATGGGACTTTGTGCGGAGTACTTGGGTGTATAAGCCTCTAACGTGATAACTTCGCTGTGTCTTTGGCCTTAAGCCCATTAAAAGTCTGTCGTGTCAGACGAGGATTAAAGCCTGCTTAAGACAGTGGTATGTAACAATGGGCACAACGGGCAGTCGTAGCAGAGTTAACCCTTGTTCTTATGTTCACCTTGTTCTGCTCCGGTCAAGGGAGGCGGCCACCCACTGTCAGGCTGGCTCCGTTGAAAATTCTTTTCTATTAGAATGGGGGTGTTGGGGGTGAGGGATTCCTCTTGTCAACAACACCTTATAAGAACACTTGCTGGGTTGTCTTCCTCTTATTCGGAATAAATTGTGGCTTCAGTTGTTCAAGGATGCAATTATACCATGCTTGTATAAATATGTTTTTAAAAATTGAAGTGCATGAGTTCTATGCAGCTATTATGAGTTGCCAGAGATTGTAGCGATTATACTTTCAGTCCACACGCAGCCCTCAAACAGGGTGGCACAATTTGTAATGACATTCCTTCCAGTTGCATCCTGATGGACTTAACCTATTAGCGTCTGCGTTCAGGTTCCTGTTTTCTTTTGTACGCTCCATGTCCATTAGACATGGATGCTGGGCTGATTTAGATCAGATGTGACGTGTTCCCACCAGGGAGGATGACCACTGCGTGTTGCCCCCCCCCCTCCCCTCTAAGTCCCGGCTCTGCTTCTATTACAAACCAGCTGCAAAGGGCAGGGGTCAGCACGAAGACCGTTGAGGCTCCCTAATCAGAGGGACACAGTAATTGCTGCACCATTCTGCAGGCACTGTCTACTTATGTAGCAATGATGAATTGGACTATGTGAAGCCCATTTTTTTTTTTTTGAAATGCCTTTTTCTCTCCTCCGTTGGCCCGTCAAAGGGAAACAAGCCAGAGTAGGAACAACACGTTCCTTAGTGTCTTGTTCACAGAGGGTCCCCTTGACGCATCAGGCGTGCAGGGTGCTCTATTGTATTATTCAACAGAAACCTGTGTAGCGGGAGATGGCCCGAGGCATTAAGTTTCTTCAGAAGCTGTACAGAAGCGTATCACTTTCCTCCCTCCTCTCCACACCAGCCGCCTCTCTCCGCTGGTGTGGACAGTAAGTAACCTGAGTCAGGAGAGTGGCTATGGGAAAAATGTCAGGAAACAAAGACAGAATTCCCCTTCCATCGATCCCAAGGCCTCTCAGCCCATCTGTCACTACAGTTGCAACACGGGATAGGCTAAATAGGAAAAATAAATAAAGATACGGGTGAAGTGGGAGTGCACACCGCTTGTTCAGTCAGTTATACAAGGGCACCTTAGTGCCACTGTCTTCATCTGCAACTAGTCGAGCCACTGTAGCTGTCTGCAACTCCCAGTCCTTCTCCATACTGCTGCTGGTCTCTAATGATGTTTTATAGTGGTGCACTGGCAGACAGGCTGGGCTTGGTCTCTAGCTGGGAGAGAGAAATAATATGAACATATCAGCCGAGCTCCGCTGGCCTTATCATTGTCACCACCGTGCCGGCGCCCGGCCCAGTGGAGAGCTTCATTTCATTTGTAAAGAGAATTCCTGGGATAAGGAGATGGATGATACGTAATGATGCCTAATTCCGCTTAAGGCGTCGAAGGGAATTACTTACTGTGGAATCAAGGTTTAAACCAATCTGCAGCGAAATTCCTCAGCGCTCAGGAAGAAGGGATTGCAGTAAATCGCTCCATAGAGTTAGCCCATGCCCACTCGGTTTTGAATACGTTTTAGGATTTTGTCGCACATTATTGTTGGCTCCAGCAGCTGTGCCAAATCGCGGCTCGCTGGCTGGCTCGTGGGTGTCGCTGCTACTCTACTTTACCTTTTTGAGAAACTGACCTCATTGCAAGCAAGCATTCAGATGCCTTTTGACTTTAGTATGGCCCGCAACTCCTCACATTGATTTGTTTTGATTAGGGTTTGATGGGTGTCATTTGATTCCCCCCTAAAACTCAAACAAACCAAATTTTTGCCCCCAGTGGGAGATGTCCAAGTTGATAAGTGGTGCAAGAGCAAAGTGGGTGTCTGAAAGGCTCTGGGAGCTGCCTTTAGGTGGCGGTATTCTGCCTCTTGTCGTGTGGCACTGAGAGGTGTGTGGAAAAAAGGGGGTTCTCATCTCTGCCGCCTCAATCTCGTCACTTGGTGAGAAATGTCCTGCTGCTGCGATGAGGGAAAAAAATGAGTAGATACCAGACATGCACACGTTAAGTGTTTTTCATTTTTCTTTAAGTCGCCTTCCTCACAGTGTAATATCCCAGATGGGTTACCCAATAAAATCAAATGTACCAAAACACTGAATTCATTATATTTATGAGATCACAGTCGCAACTTAAATGAAAAAGTGAGGGGAAAAACACGTTCTATGTAATTTTATCACCGCCAGGCTTTGGAATGGTTTCAGGAAATGATCGGTCGTCGTGAATCTTTTCAGTCGATTTAAGGAGTTCTGGAAAAACACAGTTAGGAGGTGTGAGGGTGAGCGTTAAAGTGGCATGTATACTACACAGCAAATAAAATTCCCGCTCCTTTGATGTGTTTAGGTTGAGCATATGCATGCCAACAATGTAGCTGGAGCAGATGTTGAAAATGGATGCTTCGAGGAATGGTCTTACTCTGCATAATTTAGGCAGATTGTGTGCATGTGTGTTGTGTGGGGGTGTAACGTCATTGTGTATTCCAGGCATGTGATTTAAGCCTTTAGCTGGCAGGCTCCGTGACAGAGCCCCTCTCTTTTTATGAGCGTGACAATCTTGCATTTGTCCGAACCTTGAAACACCCTTCCTCCAAGAAATGCACACACTAGTGCGCACAAACACACTGATGCACATGTAACCAGGCTCGTGCTTTCCTTTTTCTTTTTTTTTCTTTTTTTTGTGGATTCCGCCGAAAAGTCTTATCAAAGCCCCCACTGTATATTGTATTGAAATTGCTCCCACACTTCACTGGCCACAGAGGCAATGAATAGAAAAGCACTCTTTATTTCATTTTTTCCCCCCTTCATCTTTAGATAACTTCTTTCCTCTGAAGCTTTCTGTGCAGCAAGTTTGGTATACCTGTGTATATTTAAAACCTTCCGCAGCCCAGAAGCACGCAGCTCCGAGCCTGCTTGTCCAAACAGTCCATTAATGGGAGTGAGAGACACTTCACAAAAAAATGTATAATTTGTGTAGGTTTGCCCTCCGCTTGAGCTGTGGAGTCACTCGGCTGGATTTGTTTTATTTGAGCTTGCCAGCACATTAAAAAAATCAGCTTGCCTTAGGGTGTATCCTCACATTTCCTCAAACAAACCTGCTGCTACTGTACATAACACTCCACGCTGATATTTTGAATTATTAATAGGCAGTTTTATTTTTCTTCAATCCCCCCCAAAGCTCATATGAGAGATACAACTGAGAGGAAGTGAAGTCAGACCACAGAGTGTTGCTCGAGGGAATAACAATAAATTGCATTACCTCTCTTTAGCTAAAACATAGAGGAAATATTTTCATTAATGTTTTGTTTATAAGTTGCTATCGTTTTATCTATGGCGTCTCAGAGGCGCTTGTTTCGGAGCAACAAACGCAGTGATTCGGAGCAGTTGCAGCCGAGTGAAACGCGGCACAAAGCAGCAGCTATATTTGCATCGGCCTTCATTAATAAATCATAGCATTTAACAAATCGGGGGGATCGAGGAGGATGTCACAATAAACATCAGCGGTCTCTCGCCACACATTTGTGAACACGGGCAAAAGAGGAGGGCAAAACACTGGATAAATGGGAAATTGAAGCCACTTACTTTCTGATGCAAGCAGAATTTGAGTATTCATTTCCATTTTTCTGGCTCTGTCTGCAATGTGAGACTGCATGAGAGAAAGTCGCGATGGCTGTAGTAACTTCTCAAGTGGGCTGTTGTTTCACACTCTTTGGCGCTCAATATCCCACATTGTCTTTATCTTGCTTTTGAGTTTAAAGTATTTTCATGCTAGACGGACAGATATTCAGAGGTAAATGCAATCCGTCAATCAATCAGGACAAACTCACTGTTGGTGTACAGAAAACTGGCTTGAGATTCGTGACCGCTTTGCATGAAACCATCTCACTTATCGAGTTTTCTGAAATCACAAATATACGATGGTTTTCAAACGTGTACAAGAACAGTGCGTTGGCCCTATGGAGCGGCCACTGCCTCAGCCAGCTGCCGTGCGTTCATACGGACAAAGCACTTAGCTGTGCAGCGTAATTCAATTATTTTAACAGACCCCCCCCCGACCTGGCAAAGCAGGGCAACAAAAGAATTTTATTTATTGCTCTTGGAAAGAAAGAGACAGGATATGAGAACACAAGTTGACCTCGGTGATAGCCAGATTGGCCGGACACATTAAACCAATTTGCCTGGTTCAGTAGGAAGCAGCCAATTGGAGATGACATGCGCATGATAATAAGACTGCAGCTTGTCAGGAGACATTCACTTTGGAGTTGTTGTGTGTTTGTGTATGCCTCTTGTGACATTGTGTGTGTGACAGAGGAAATGTGGGTGATAGGGAATAATTCAGACACGAAAGCTTCAGAATACCAAGTCAGTCCGTTGGGTTGCAAGAGCTGTTTGTTTGAACGGTTTACTTTCCATAGGCAGGCTGGCAGACTGCGCGACTTATTAATTAATTTGCTACTTTGTCATTACAAAGCTACTGAGGCCACGACTGCTGCTGCTTCTGTTGACTGTCATTTTCTTGCCTGACAGTCTTGTTTTTCTGACCCTGCTGATGTTTTCAACAGGGTCCCATATTTCTGTGGCGCTGCAGGTGCACACCCACAACAGATGGAATTGTGCATTTTGCACCTGAGGATTTTGGCGCTATAAAGCGTTTTTTTTTTGTTTCTTCCCCCACAATGTTTCCCATTGAAGAGGAGATTATGACCACCAATTATATTGCTGCACAGCTAACTCTGGTGCTGCTTGCATTGCACGCAAACAAGCCAAGCACAAGTAGCCAACCGAGCATCTACAGAGGTCGCTGAAACAAGAGAACAAAACATAACCTTCACAGTAGAGGAATCTGAGATTCAGCTGCCATGTGTCCGTGAGTGTGCGCGTGTGTGTAGACGCACGCGCACACAGACACACAGCTCTGAGACCACCAGCTGCGCTCTGAAGCACCGGTCTTGCTGGTTGCCTCAGATTGAAATGGGATTCCCTGTCGGGGCCGTCTGCCCCCTGAAGGCTCTTAGATCCCTCCCGGGGTCTTTAGACTTAACATTTTAAGCGGTAGGGTGCCGTACCGGCAGCAATAGAGGGGGTATGGATGAGAGTGACCACGTGACATTGTGCGGTGGGACGCACAGAGCCCGGCATAGGTATACACGGCATGGTGATGTATTCTTTGAACTGCCGGCAGCTGGGTCTCCTTGCTGTAAACCAAACACTTTCAAAGTCAAACACAGTAGAACTCGCTCTGCTGTGTCTTGGCACCGGTCCAACGTGAGAGAGCTTTTATTTCTGCCACATCTTCCTTCGCTGTGCCCCCTAGGCATGTGCTGTAGAAACAACACGCAGCTCAAAGAATGAGTTATGTGGATCTGTTCTCACCTTCTATCTCATTAGTATAAGAGAAATGATTTATCCCTCTCTGCCTGAATCTCCCTCTCCTTGTCCTTGCCTTTTACAGATCAGCACTTCTTCAGCTACATCAGTAATGTGATTAATTGATTGAAGGGGTATACCATGAATACCGTCTCATTTGCTTTAATTTCACCTAACTGCATGTCAAAACAAGCTATTATAAAGCGACTACTTCTCTCACATACAACCACCACTGCGCACTCCGGTTGCCCCAAACAGGAAATTACCATTCGCGATGCAGTTTGAGGACCGTTATCTTAAAAAAAACCCCCCAAAAAACGGCATATCCCGCTGGCGTATGTTTGTATGTGCATCGTACAAGCGCGTCTGGAGAAAGTCTGACACTCTAATAGGAGCGATCCCACTGTCTCCTCTGTTCCTTCTCGTATCTGTGGCACAGTTTGAAATCTGACTCCCGTGTCTAAAGCCCTGTGTGTGTCTGAGGGGAATTGACAGCCACTGTGTTTTGCAGTGGCTGTTATGTGTTTGTGGCAACAGACGCGAGCGAGTCGGCACTCTGAGATGTTATTGCCTAAACAAAAGGCCCACTAAGTGGTGGGCACACAAGATTTGTCGTCAAATGTTGACTGTGTTTGCTCTTCGGGGGTAGCGGGGGCAACGCCGAGTGGTAATGCGTTTTGAAAATGGTAAATTTGGCCGGTCACATCTTTTCCCATTGTACCACACAGATGTACTCGATTGGCCCCTCACTGGGTCTATGTCTTGGACAGAAATCTTCTTGGGGCCTTTAGCATTCAGATCAATTGCTGGTTTGCTTCGTTTCTCATCGATTTTGGCTCTGTTTGGTGCTGAAATACTGTTTTTCATTATCTATTGCTTTGAGCATTGTTTAGGAAAAGAAAAAAAAAGCGGAGGAAAAAAGGAGCACGAGTGCTTGCTCTCCCTCCCTGGCTTCCCCCTGTTCGGGCTGCGGCTCTCCTCCTTTTTCGGATTCCCTTTTTTCCCTCTCTGCTCTTGTCATCTCAGATAAGCGTCGCAATTGCTCATGTTACTGACGACCCAAGCCAAATTCATAATGATGAGATTATCTTGTCAACAGTACAGGGTGTATATGTCTGCTGTATTGATCTTTGCGCAGTCCTAATAAATGAAGTACCACGGTGGAAGCGTTAGCTCAGTGATAACTCTGAACAGATCTTGCTATTTATACACTCTCAATGCTGCTGAGATGATGAATGGAAGTTTTTTGGGGGTTTTTTTCTGCTTTTTTTCTGCCTTAATTCTCCTCTCCTCTCCTCTCCTTTCCTCTCCTCTCCTCTCCCATCCGCTCTTCTCTCTCCTCTCCCAACCCCTCCTCTCTTCTCCTCTCCCATCCCATCCCATCCCCTCCTCTCCTCTCCCATCCTCTCTCCTTTGCAGATTGATGGGGTAAAACAGCCGCTCTCCTCACACAGTGAAACACGTCCTCTTTGAGGTCACGTTGACATGCTGAGTCGATGTACTCCCAGGTGGAGAGACGTGTGGGTGCTGCTGGGGGAGGAACCAATCAGATGTACTACAGGGGAGGGAGAATAGGGAGGAAACAAATTACCAGCACAGGAGCCCGGGCCTGTGTGCGCCTTTAAATGACTGAGGTTTGAAGGGGAGTATATCTATGCATTTGAAGAGAAGGTCAGCAGGGTTTAGAGCCCGAGATTATGTGTGATTGTTTCTTCAGTGGGCTAGCTGATTAATGCTAAAGCTGGTCTGACAGATTCTTAATGCAGCATAGACGCACTTAAAAGAGATGGAGAGGAACCAGCGTCCAACACTTTGACAAAGGAGCATTATCCTAAAGCCTCCTCTGTCAGCTTTTACCCAGGTGTATGGACAGTATCCTTCCTGCCTTGTCTTCCTTCTTTATCTACCTCATCCTTTTGCTCATATACTTCACCCCCACTGATCTGATACATATACAGTAGATAGGTCACCTTGGAGTGAAACCCCATCTGCTGTGTGTGGGTGCCTCTGTGCGTTGGCGTGCGAGGTTGTGTGTAGAAACAAAGCAGGAGAACCCAGGTGTGTGTATGTTCACTTGTGCATGTATTGATATTAGACATATGTGCTCATTGTGTGTCTGTGTTTGTGTGTTTGTATAGATGTGAGCCTGGCCTTGGTTCTGGGCTTTGGGGAAATATCTTTGGGGAAAAAAAACCCCTTTCATCTACTCGATGGGTCTTCCTCTATCAATTCAAAAGGAATGTTTCTCTTTAATGTTATTGTTTGCCGGCTCTCAGCTTCAGCCTTGTTACCCCGGAAACTGGATTCCTGTTTTTTTATGATTTGTTTTTCCAAAATATACAAATAAAGTTGTTTTTTTGACATCAGCTCAGAAGTCCTGTCAATAGAGGTTTGAACTGAGATTTGATTGTGTTTTTAGAGTGAAGGCCAACTTATAAAGAATCTTGATGAAGCCTTTCAATTAGCAAACATGTGGATCCACTGGGCTCAATTTTACACAGTTTCAGTCTAACGCTCATTGACCGGTATGATGAAGCCTCGCAGTTGCTGTAGTGGGGTTTTAAAGACAGAGGGTTTGAGTCATGGAAGCGACGCTGTCATGACTTGTGTATTGACATCTTTGGCCGATCTGTAGCCGACAGCAGCTTAGTTGTCAGCTCGACTCAGCTCACTTACATTGTAGCCGATTCAGAACTAAGAAAGTACCTAGTATCAGGTAACGTCACTCAATGCGAATGGCCAAAAATTTCATACACTTGAGTCAAGTTGATGCAAGTGGAAAAGCCCCAACACTCAGGATTAACATTAAGACCTGAAGAACACAGTGTTTTGGCAAGGGTCCATTTGTCTTTTAGTTCAGTTTTATATGATTTGAGCTGAGAGTTTTTAAAGGTCTGTTTTTATCCAAGCCAATATCAGGACAAAAAGCCTGAGAAGGAAAACTAAAAGCTCTTTAAAAGAAAAACTATAAATAACTTTTAATAATAGCAGCTTTTTGTGAAACGAATCAGTAATGGAATGTCAAAATTTTTTATGGTGTCCACAGTAAAACAACTAAAACGACAGTAGTCTTGGAGGGTTCTTCAGATGAACCCCTGACTTGCCAAGAAAAAGGGGGTAGGCAGCTGCCCGCGCATCACTTTTATTCACGAAAGAACTTCACTCAAAATTTCAAACGCGTTCCAGTCCATCCACTTTGAGTCAATTCATCGAAATATCATTCATCATTGATTTTTTTTTCTTCCAAGTTTGCACATTTTACTTCATCAACAATCACAAGTCTTGTCCCAACCGTAAAACTACCCGAAACCAGCTGGTTGAGTATGTCTCCACCAAATTCCAAAGTCTCAGGTAGTGAGGACAAAAACAACAACACTGCTATTTTAGAGAGCTGGCAAACTGCTGTGTGAGGGGTTTTTGTCGGTTGGAATAAATATCCATGCCAAAAGCTACATTTATCATTTACTCCTGGGGCTAAACTGCCACAGATGTGGATTGTGTTGATAGGAGTACAAACGCACCGTGTTGTGCCGCTGCTCCTCTTCAGAGCTGGAAAGTTTACTCTGAGCCGGCTTCAGAGGTGGCAGCTGAGACTGAATTGGCTGCTGAATTGTTGTCTGTATTGTTGTGTTTACAGACAATAATGCCAGTGAGAGCTTCAATAACAACAATGAAAGATAATCGCAAATATACGTAAGAAGTTCTGTTATTTTTTCTGAGCAAGATTAGGATGACATATGTTTTGTGCCCTTTTAGCTGCAGACCAAAGAGTGAGAGAAAAATTGTGGGTTGTTTTTTCCCCCCGTTCTTTGGAAAACAGAGATGGGGTCGCAACCTGTTCCAGTCGCTCTTTCTTCCAGAGGACTGTGATTTTGTGCAATTTTATTTCATGTCTGGCTCCTATTTAATTATTTTGGTGCTGTGTTGACTGCCAGTTCATGAACAGACTGGCTTGTTTTTTTGTTTTTTTTGCACAGCACACAGGTGTGACAGCACTTCACAATATTCGCTCCGGAGGAGAAAAAAAAAACCCCGCATCCACACACGTTCTCAGTCACCAGCATATTTATATATGTTTACACCATCAATTATACATGTGAGCTGTCATTGACTGTGCTCTCTGCCAGTTAAAGCAAACTGTGCCCTGGCAATAATACGACTACTTCGGAAGGCGTTCACACAAGGCTTTGCAGTTATTCAGTTGACTCACTGTCTCACATGTGGGATGCCTTACCTTTGAATATACACACATGCAGTGTTTACGTCCCCTTGAAAGACTGATCACATTCCCATGTATCTCTCCACCGAGCCTGTCCGTGACCACCACAGGCTGTATCATATCCCACACCTCGCCCAATAGAAGCTCACCTTACAAGTCTTTGCCCTAAAAATTAACAATTTATATATTCCTAATGTTTTCCTCCCCAAAAGGGTGGTGGGTTCCCACAGTGTGACTATAGAAGCAGAAAAGTATCGCCAAAACATGAATAATAAAACACACTCACATGGCGAAACTCTCTCTCTCTCTCTCTCTCTCTCTCTCTCTCTCTCTTGCGCTCTCGCACACATATGCACGCACACACATATATACAGTAGAGAGTCTCTCTCTCCCTCCTCATAGCCACTCGCAGAGATACCCTCACTCATGTAGACACCAATTCCCTGGTCTGGTAGAGGAGGATTATGGCAGGCTTCTCGCTCAGTTCCAAAAACCCCAGGGTCAGTCGTATGAATTCAGTCAATTTGAATTTAGTTTGCAGCTTGTTAGGATATGAATTGTGCCAATGCCACCCTCATGAAACTGAAATTAATTTTGCTGGTGGAATATCCCACTCGCATGGCATTTTAGTCAACCCCACATCCAGCCTGCCTCAAGACAAATGCACAGCAGCTGGAGAGAAAGCAATGCAAATTCACAAAATTGTCCTTTGAGGGACTGATTTTTTTGCCTTATAGAAAACATCTCATGATTGTATTTTATATGTAATTACGCTTAAAAATATCACCTTCTAAAATCTAAAAAAATGTAAGTGATCAATTTAGAAAATCGCCTTCTTTTTCTTTGTCAACACTCAAGTGCCCACTAACTACTGTAATTAGCACCGCTGGAGAAAAACATGACAGAGTGAAGCCCACATAGCACCAGATTCTTGTTACTTGCAGAACACGGAAGTGTTGCATTCACATACAGAGAACACAGCAGACTTTGAGGTTTTAACTTGCCTGCGGAGACCTAAAACGTGTCGAAAATGTAGTCTTTGTCTCACTTGGGGGTTGTAGGAAATGATTTGTATTCATTCATAATGATTTGCCTGTTTTTCTTGATTTGAATGATAAAAAAAATTTATGGTTTTCATTAAGGGTTTCATTTCCTCAACCCGCTATATGCTTTTAATATTCTCATCCTGAATCATGTTTATTTGATTTCATACCACAGGTGCATTGTAAAATGGGTCACATTGATGCTTGGGTGGAAAAAAATAAAAAAAGGTTGACAGTTTGTCACAGTATAGAGCCTCAGTTATGTGTTTCCAATGTGGCAGCTTATTGTAATCTTCACCCGAGGGGATGTTGGTCAACATCATAATAGTTTATGGGTAATGTTGTTCCTTTTTGGTAAGATAAGGATGATTCATTCAATAATAGCCTAATCACCCCATTAGTAAATCAATTACACGCAAAGGAGTTAAAAACAGATTATTATATATTTTTTTTTTGTAATGTGAGGGAAACAGATTATTTTCTATTGCTACATGCCTATTAGGACAAGCCTTCTGAACCGTTTTGTTGATGCAAGATTTAGTTCAGTGGTTTTCATGCATTATAAAATAAGCAGGCCTATAAGATCCAAGGCACCAGTGTGAGTGAGTGAGTGAGTGAGTGAGTGAGTGAGTGAGTGAGTGAGTGAGTGAGTGAGTGAGTGAGTGAGTGAGTG
>JASSRZ010002934.1:0-37763 GCA_032164315.1 Malacoctenus gilli
GTGTGTGTGTGTGTGTGTGTGTGTGTGTGTGTGTGTGTGTGTGTGTGTGTGTGTGTGTGTGTGTGTGTGTGTAGTTGCCATGGTTGTGTTTTAAGCAGATGGGGCTGCAACTGGTGTGTCCACCAGCACCTGTGCACCCACAAACCAAGCTGTGAGGGGAGGGTTATCATCTACAATCAGCATGTAAGAGAACATCGTCGATCACCAACTCACAGACTTTTATCCCAGGTTGAATTAGACAACTGAGTGGTAATTTGCAAGAAGTTTCATGCGTCACTTTCCTGGGAAAGTCGCAGGTTAAATAAATCATGGTATGACATTCAGCGTTGTAATGACTGCACCTTTCTTGTCAATGTAAATAGTGAATTATGCTTTCTTTTCATGTAGTACTTGGTTGCAATTCTTTTTAATCCAAAATACACCATATAACATATGTTTACTGTTAGAATTAAGTGAAAACTTTCGATAACCAACTCAGTAACTGTTCTTTCATCAGCTATTGCATTTTCCAGTTCCAGTTCAAAGCATGTTAGTTTTTCTATCTTCAGTTTGACCTAACAAAGAAAAAGAAAAAGGGGATGAATAGTGACAGAGAGAAGCTGCACCTGTATTTGTGTGTCTCATATGTTAACTATTGATGACGTTTTTGCCTCTCTCCCTCTTCCTCCCAGTTTAAAGTACCCACATCAATGCCTCCGACCATTGATGCTGTCACAACAATCACAACAGCAGCTGCCACAAAGGGGGCTCCATCTGAGAATGCTCCCACCACGGTGACAATGACCACAACTTCTCCCACAGCTACAGCTGCTGACACTGCTGCCACAACAAAAATCGCCACAGCGCCAGCCGTGATAACATCCACCCTAGTGCCAACCACTCCTCCTGCACCAACTGCTCCACCGACTACGACCGTCCCCAAGCCAGTCCCTACACCAACCGCGGTTCCCCTCCAGCCTGTCAGCACTCAGTCTGCCATCACAGCATCCACCCCAGAGGTCACTTCTGACAGAAGGCAGGCGACTGCTGCAGATGAGCTTGTTGTTGTCACCCAAAGTCCTCCTGAAGAGGCCTTACTTACACCCAGTGTGAGCCTGGGAGCTGCAGAGGACCTGCCCGTCACCACCACTGACTCTCTGGGTGGAGATTTGGAGCCCTTGATACCTCTGACATCTCCAGACCATTCCCTCCGGCAGGCTCTCACAGAGTCACCCTCGAGTGCCACTCAAAAGGTGGAGGCGGTGCCGAGCATAACGGAGCCTCCCACCGAAGCCTCCGACTTCCCGCTACCTACACCCTTCCCTGTTGGGGACCCAGCCGACTCTGAGCCCTGGCTCCACCCTGACCAGAGCCAGGGTCCCTCTTTTCTTCCCACACAAGAATCTCACACTCAAGGGGAAACCGCAACTTCTGATCCTGAGATGCTTCTTTGGCCAAAAGAGGTGAATCGTTCCACAGAAGGTCCTATACCATCAGAAAATGACTCGCCCAATTTTTCAGCTGCCACTGTGCTGTCAGGTGACGGTGAAGTCAGCCATAGCCCCCCATCCTACAGCCAGCTGGTTGATTCATACCTGGAGCTGGACTACCAGTATGATCCGGCAGACGCCTTACTCTCGGTGAGATGCCTTTCCTCACGTAGCCTTTCTCTTTTCATATCTGTCTTGATGTTGAAGCCTCGGAGTCCTCCCTGTCCCTCCACCTCACTGGATGTTCCAGCCTCAATCGAAAAGTCCAAACCAAAGCTTTATTCTTCTCTTTTTTGTCCATGTTTCCTATACTCTTTTATGCATACCAACAGATCAGCATCATACTGCAAGTTGGAGCAGTTTTTGTGTGCACGCAGCACCGTTGACCCTATTTGTTCACATAAATCAGAACAAAACAAACCTCTCCTCAACCCCAAGGAAACTGCCCCCACCAGCTCCACCCTCGCAACCAAACCTCCAGATTGGCACAATGCAGTCATGTTTTCACACACGACCACCCCAGTGACAAACTGAGAAGCAGGTGAAGCTTAGCCACCAGAACCACTCCATGAGCCTCTGGCCACACAGCTTCTGTGCTCACATTGTTGCCAGTAGAAATTGGGATTGATCTGCAGGTCATTAGTGACTTTAAGGCATCAAGTAATTTAACATTTGATGACTCCACTGTGATTTTACAGCATTGTGCTTAGTGGCTGAGGTGCTGCTAAATGACCCTCCCATTGTCTTATCACCTGCAGTAATCTGTGGGATACTCACAAGGTACATTCACAGACATTTTTATTAAAGTTTGCTCATGCCACCACACTTGATGAGGTGCTGGAATCAACATATCAGTGCTTACGGGTCCATAAACAAAGAAAAGCACAACTTAAATGAAAGCTGCAGGCAGGGTTGGATGGGCCCTCGCATCGCAGCCCGCAAGAGCCAGCTTCAAGTCGTCTCCGGCACAGCTCAGTGCTGACACTCAGAACAGCGTGCGTGTTCTTCTTGCCTACAGGATGATGAGGGATACTCTTCTGTGAGCTGGGGCTCGTCAGCGTGTCCATGTGTTGAGAAGATTCAAGGTTCCTCTCTGCTCCCTGTCAGAGTTGAGAGGAAGATCACATTATTGGCACGCAACCTTCACCTCTATCAGGTAGCACACATACACAAACACACATGCACACACACACACACACTTATTAAGTCCTCTCTCCAAGTGTGTGTGTTTGCGCACTCTTTTCAGGACAGAGAACTGGACTATGAGTGCGTGCTTGTGATCGAGGGTCAGACGGTGGTGGTGGACGCCTACGTGGAGACGGACGACATGAATCCATCACAGTTTGACATCACTTGTCAGCTCCACCAGGTCTGATCACACATCATGGAGTATTGCTTCTGTGCTGTAATAATTGTTTAATATTTAGATCATTTTCTCCGCAATCATAACAAGCCAACTGTTTTCTATGTATTTCGTCTCAAACCACAGTCAAATTTCATTCCATCCACTCGACAGTGGCTCTCAGCTTCAGTTCAGGCTGATGCTGATCATTCTATTTGTTGCTTATCCTTTGTGCCATTGTCCAGACCAGATTTGCACTGAGCTGCGCCTAACTGTTTGTATCATTCGAAACGTGCTGCTTAGATTGAACCATACGGAGAGTGTTTATTGTTGTTTTTGTTATGTCTTTTGACAACTGGATGCACTGTTTGTTCAGTATGCGTATTCAGCTCCAGTGGAGGAATACAGTGCTATGGTGTATGTGAAGAGGAGAAACACGTTCCATGTGGACAGTTCTCCTGACCTGCACGGTGAGCTCCACTTTTGGTTGAGGAATGCTTCGACTCGAACTTGCTCAGTTGATTTCCCTTCATGATCTCTTGTGCTTGAAGCCTTTCAGAGGTCCTGCTGTCACTGCTGTTCAAGTCAGTGCTGTGAGGACAGCAGCAGCAGCAGCTGCTCAGTGCGTCTGAACACGTATCCTCTGTGCCCTCAGTGACTCTGTACAACTGCTCTGTGGGCCGATCGGACTGCAGTCACTGCCACACGGCTGACCAGAAGTATGGTTGCGTTTGGTGCGGCAGCGCTCAGGCCAGCTGCCTGTACTCCCAGTCCTGCAGGGAGCCGGTCCAGCAGACATGTCCCGCCCCTGTCATACACTCTGTGAGTACTCACCAGCGACAGCCACACAAAACTATTCCTTTCTTTCAACAACAAAAATCTCATGGAAATATTCTTCAGAGATTGTTATTCTGAGAATCAAAGACCTCCGTCCGTCTTTCAGATTGAGCCCCTTTCTGGACTGCTGGAAGGCGGCACCCTGGTGACCATCTCAGGCTCCAACTTGGGTCAGCGGGCTGAAGACGTCCTCCACTCTGTCACAGTGGCAGGGGTTCCCTGCACCGTGATCCCCAGCTTATACCAGGTCTCCTCCAGGT
Organism: Malacoctenus gilli; assembly: GCA_032164315.1. Classification (NCBI taxonomy): domain Eukaryota; kingdom Metazoa; phylum Chordata; class Actinopteri; order Blenniiformes; family Labrisomidae; genus Malacoctenus; species Malacoctenus gilli. Next base: position 3,909 of record JASSRZ010002934.1, read on the forward strand.
ACTCATTCATGCGTGTGTGTTCATTCACGGGCAAAAGAATTCTTTTCATTGTACCATTTTTTGGCCAACAGATGAAAATGTGAAAGTAGTTTCATTGAGATCAGTTCAATTGATCATCGCGATGTTAAAAAAAGGAAACCGTGAGCTCAAAAGTGGCATTTGTGTTTCAGGATTGTGTGCCAGACCCAAGCCAGCGGAGGAGAGAAGGTGGGCCACGTGTCCGTGAAAGTAAGCGGGGGAGAGTTTGGCCTGTCCAGCCAGACCTTCAGCTACCAGGTACATCAAAATACAGTCCACTCCACCTCTCCACTTGACCTGGAACAGCTACAACATTTGTAAGTCGTGAGCAGGAGGTTCCTCATCATCGCAACCAGAGACCAAAGCTTTTAGAAGCGCAGATCGTGCAGACAAAAGCCCAGAGTTTAGGGAAGAAATGATGACGCAGTCAGCCATGGTCAACCCCCCATATTTCAGGAACCATTTTCACAATAGAAATATGTTTTTGCAAAGCTCTGTGAACGATTTTTCAAAGCACCATTTAGCCATTTTTTTCCTGTTGTCATATGGTGAATCAGCAATTTTAATTGAACCTTTTCATAAGTTCCAGTAGCCAGAGAAGAAATCTCTTGTTCCTACAGCTTTCTGTTGGACCTTGGTGTTGGTGACTCTGACTGTTTCGATCTTCACCTCCTTTACAATCAGGATCCCTTTGTGATGGGAGTGTCACCTGAAAGAGGCCCCAGGGCTGGGGGCACAACCTTAACGATCACTGGACGCCATCTGCTCACTGGCCGCCCCTCTGACCTGAGTGTCACAGTGGGCGGAGTCTCTTGCACCATGTGAGACACGCACGCACGCACGCACGCACGCACGCACGCACGCACGCACGCACGCACGCACGCACGCACGCACGCGGACACACACACACACACACACACACACACACACACACACACACACACCTCGGCGGTGGGGTTTCATTGGCCGAATGTTGTTCAGAGAGGTGAGGTGCAGACATAGTGTGTGTTGGTTTTGGTGAATGTTTAGTTCTGACCTATGAAATAAAACATTTCAGATCTAAATGAGGGTACCAGTAATTAAAATGGAACACCTCTTCTTTCACAAAGTTGTTCAGTCTGTTTTTTCTTTTCTTTTGCAATATCCAAACAAGATAGCATGTATTTTGTTTTATTTTGATGTAAAGAGTTCATTTTTTGGTGAAGCAGGTCTTCAGCTTGAACATTTTTTGTGCTTATCAACTCTTGTCGGTTGGATGGAGAGAATACATTAGTGCCATCTGCAAACAGGGCCAACTATAGTATAATTTATGTAAATGATAAACCTTTTTTGGCCCAACAGTGACTTCTGTGGTGCCCTGCAGCGAATGCCTGAACAATTGGAGCATTTGTCACTCAGCCTCACAGATTGCCTCCCATAGCTGAAAGAACTTTTCCTCAGTGTGGAACCACTCCTCTCAGTCTGGAACATTCCAGTGTCTTCACCAATATAGCACAGATCAAGGTATAAACAGCTTTCTTTTAGGTATAACTTCTGCATTACTAACGCGGCCTGTGTGTGCTCACAGCGTGTCAGAGGTGCAGTGGTCCAGTGTTGAGTGTGTGAGCGGCAGCAGTAACAGGACAGGAGATCAGCTGGTCACGCTGCACTACGGTAGCAGCAAGCGGCACCTTCACTCCTCGGCCTACCGCTACACCCATGATCCCAACATCACTCATGCCTGGCCAGCCAAGAGCTTCATGGAGTAAGTTTGACTTTCATCTTCAACTATCTCTGCATCCAACAACACTGTGGGGAAATTATTCGTTTGTCTCCATCAACTTTTTCAGATTTTTTTTAATAGTTTCTGATTATTTTCAAAATGTTTTGGATGGTTTTATATCTATTTTTTTATTTTGCAGTGCTTGTAGTATTCAATCTTTGTTTTAATGACTCACCAGAATATTCTTTAGGTGTAAAAAGTTTATAAATCCCACCCTGGTGTTTTGTGTTTGCAGTGGCGGTCGGCTGATTTATGTATCAGGCCACAACTTAGACGTTGTGCAGGAGCCACGAATGGTGACAACTGTCGTCCCCATTGAGTCCGTCAGCCAGGACAAGAAGAAGAGGAGGAGGCGGCGAAAGACGAGGAACAACGAACGGGGAGTGGAACGCAACCGGAGAGTGAAAAGAATGAACAAGGCGGCACCTGACTTTGTTTGTCCTGGAGACCACCGATGTCCTCTGAAGCAGGTGTGTGGGGTGTGTTTGTTTGTGTGTGTGTGGGGGGGGGGGGGTCATTACACGTGAAGTTGGGTGTTTCCTTGGCTTCAGTAAAATGGATTATAGTTTCTGTGCATTATCAGTTCACAGGTCGCTGTGAGGTGAACTCCTCCTCGCTCATATTGTGCCGTTCCCCAAGAGTGGACTCGTCTGTCAGGGGCTCCAAAGTGACCGTGGAGTTTCTGTTGGACAACCTGCGCTTTGACTTCAGCCGTTTGAACTCACAAGACTTCAGCTATGAGCCAAACCCTGTCCTACGACCACTGAACCAACAGGACCCCCTGAAGGCCTACCGCTACAATCCTGGGAGCTTCATCCAGCTTGAGGTCAGGAGAGGCTTCGAACAGTGTCCAAACTGTAGTGTTTCATGGTCCATGTGTGTAATGCATTTCTGTGTCATCATTTGTATGTTTAAAGGGAGACACAGTGTCTGTGAGGGACCTTTTCTGGTCCCTGCCTCTGATGGTTAAAGTTCCTTGCATGACTGATGCAGCAAAAGCTTCAGCCAGTCTCTGATGCATTTATTCATCCGTGTACTCTGACTAAAACCTTTCATTCAAAAGGATGGATGGATGGATGAATGGATGGATGGATGGATGGATGGATGGATGGATGGATGGATGGATGGATGGATGGATGGATGGATGTGTTTCTGTGTTTCGTTACAGTTGGAAAAAAACGGCCCCACTTAAAAAGAAGTCAAAGCTAGATCTTGGATATGTTCTACAGTCAGAACAAATTTGCTCTAATGGCACAAATTGATGGAACAAAAGCTCTCATGAGTCCCACTTTGTGTATTTACTAAAGTCGCATACCTAATTTAATACAGATGACACAATTGCATTGATTTCCCAAAAACACTTTCTGAAGCTTTGTTTTTCTTTGTCATTGTGTAATTCACTGAACTTCTGTTTTATCTCTGCTGATCGCCAGAGGGCCGTGCTGAAGTGATTGAATGTTCCCTCCCTACGCGTAGCCTGAGTATGCATTGCAAAAAGGTCGTTTGTGACCCCTGGATGACCTCAGACAGCTGTTGAGTGTTGCTTCCTAGCTGCTTCTTGTGCTGTGCAACAGGGTAGTGAAGAGTTTGTTTACTTCCCTGCTGACCTGCAGCGACCTTCTTTCCACAGTAAGATGCTGGGTTAATGCCTGGTTCATGGTTTCTGTTGTGATTTCTTGGTTTAGACAGCATTCACACTTTCTTCCCCCAAGAAGTATGCCTTTGTTTGCATGCCTCTGTTTTTAGGTGAATTGAAACATGGACCGCAGCGTGTTCCGGCCCAATACGATTGTTTGGTTTTGCAGACACATTTTCTTTCCTTTGTATCTGACATATCGCGTGATCACTCAGGTGTTAATAGAGCTTGTGCTGAGCAGGAGTGATAGGTGATAAGGTGGCGTTTGCACACCCCTCGCTCAGCTTCCTCTGGTCCTACAATGCAAGGCTCCCAATGCTGTGCTTTCTGCGGTGACCCCCTTCAAGCCGATGATGGCTGCGACCTTTGCCGAAGGTGCCTCAGGCTTGACCATCTCTTGGAAGCATGGTCTGATGAGTCATTTGGGATTCATAGACTCGTGGTTGCATTTGTAATTTTTTTATATGTCAGATGGATGGAAAATGCACAAGAAAGTGGACAAACTGCGTCTGTTTTCAGCTGCACAGGAAATGCAACCAGAGCCCCCCCCCAATTTTTTTTGATTAACTAATTAGTTTCAAGGTGCAGTAGTGTAAAGAATTAAGTCAGTTTTCTGGAGTTACCAACAGATTATTTGTCACTGTGTTACAACATCATGTGATACAGTTTGAAGTTCTCAAAGTGCTGAAAGAATCATGTATCGTCAGATTGTCACTGAACAGCACTTGCGAGCGATTGTCTCCTCACAAGTATGAAGCTGTGACTGTATTTTGCCACCTTTGCATTCAGATAGTCCATGAATTCTTTGCTGCCTACGTCCTGTGTTTTGGGTCACTTTCCATGAAATGACAAGCTTGGGTGTGAGAGAGGAGTTGAACAAGTGTGTTCTGTGTTTTTAGGGGGAAAACCTGGATCTGGCCATCACTAAAGATGAGGTGGTGGTGCTGGTCGGTGAGGGTGTGTGTGCTGTGAAGACTCTGACGAAAAACCATCTGTACTGTGAGCCTCCACCTCAGCAGCCCTCCCCAGGACCCAAGAAACGGGAGGGCTCCATTAGCCTCCCTGAATTTACAGTGAGTCAGCGCACTCCTCTGCACTAGCACAGGGAGGCTCCGAGGACCATGAGAGCCCCCAACAGGATGCAACTGTCAAAGTTTGTTGTTGTTTGTTATCATAATCGAAGCTGTTTGTTCGTTTGCTTCAGGTCCAAATGGGCAACCTGAACTTCTCTCTCGGGAAGGTTCAATACGACAATCTGAGCCTGTCCACATTTCCTCTTGAAGCTCAGATTGGAGTTGGGGCAGGGGCCTCCATTGTGGCCCTCATAGTCCTGATCATCGTGCTCATTTACAGGTCAGTCTCCAGGATCACACACAGGCTACAGTGGGACTGAATTCAGAGCTCAATAACTTGGTTTTTTAGCAGTGTCCTTTGGAACACAATGTGAAGCAAGTTGAGGAGGTTTGTTGGTTCGTCGAGTTCTTTGAAATAAGTGCAATGGACCTTTGGGTTCACCTACTAGTCATTGTCTCAGCTGGCCAAACTGATCTGGTGCAACTGTTGGCAAGTAAGATTGATTAGTGTGTCACTGCTAAATCAGTTTGTCCCGACTCGTGCTGGCTCGTATGAGATCGAGACACTGTGGGCAGGTGTCCTGTCCTTGTTTTTGAAGAGTGCAGTTTTTTGTTAAAAAACGACATTTAAACCATCCACTGTTCCTGTTCTTGCACACACATAGTGTACATTTTTATTAAACTTGAAGTACTTTTTCAAAAAGACGAACTACCTTGTAATGTAGCATTTATTCATGACTATGTCATGCGAAACATGAAAGTTTGAGCTCAGTGGTACCATTCAGTAGGTATGTGGTCCCTAATCCAATCAGTTGAACAATAGTTATGTCAGTTATTGACAAGATGGCTATCAAACCAGCGTTTGGTCCCAGCCTCGTCTAAAAGTATGAGGCGTAATCACTTAAATCGTCACTTAAAAGACAGTCGTTTTATGGTTGGACTGTTTATCTACAAACCAAGTCTGAAGCTACTTGAAATGAACCTGCAGCAGTCCCACCAGGTGATGCTCTGCTCTTGTGTGTGTCGTGTCCGTGTGTGTGCGCGCCTTACCAACAGGAGGAAGAGTAAGCAGGCGCTCAGGGATTACAAGAAAGTTCAGATCCAGCTGGAGAACCTGGAGACCAGTGTGAGAGACCGCTGCAAGAAAGAGTTCACAGGTGAGTGAGCTGGAACAAACCTGATCTGCAGGACTGATGAAGTCCGAAAAGATATGAGCTAAAAGCAGAGTTTTTTCTTGCTGAGGTGGAGCAGATCCACTTTGTTTTATTAACAGCAGCCAAATTAAACGTTCCCAATACACCCTCTGAATGAATTGCTCCACTGATTCTGCAAAGCTGCGACTGTGCAAATTAATTTTTGTCTGACAGACTGTTGAGTGCTCTTTTAGCAGCTTTGAGTCCTGGACACTCTTGCCAGCATTGACTCTAAACCAGTTGAATGTTAAGTTGTTGCCCCCCCCCCCCCGTTTTTTTTTGTTTTTTTGCTCCTTGTACAGATCTGATGACTGAGATGATGGACCTGTCGAGTGACCTGGTGGGCTCTGGCATCCCCTTCCTGGATTACCGAATGTATGCAGAGCGCATTTTCTTCCCAGGCCACCGGGAGTCTCCACTGAGGCGAGACCTGGACATCCAAGAGATCAGGCGGCAGACAGTGGAACAGGGCCTGGTGCAGCTGTCCAACCTGCTCAACAGCAAACTTTTCCTCACAAAGGTAGCTCATGCAGCAGTCTAGCTTTATAACACGCTGGTCTCAAAAAAGAGACACGTGTGAGATGTATTCCTATGTTTAACCACTCCTCCTCCTTCTCCTCCCAGTTTATTCACACCCTGGAGAGTCAGCGGACCTTCTCCCCCAGAGACCGGGCCTACGTAGCCTCTCTTCTGACAGTTTCACTTCATGGCAAGCTGGAATATTTTACTGACATTCTCAAAACTCTCTTGAATGACTTGGTGGAGCAGTACGTGGCTAAGAACCCCAAACTGATGCTGCGAAGGTGAGAAGAGCAACAACAAATGGACTGCACTGTCAGTTGCTTCACGTGCTGCAGCTTTACACGTGTCTTTGTGTTTGCGTCTGCAGGACAGAAACCGTGGTTGAGAAGTTACTCACCAACTGGATGTCCATCTGCCTCTACACTTTCCTGAGGGTCAGTCTCAGCTTAAGGGAGGATTGAAAAATGCATCCATCAGTACAGATAGATCAAGTGTCACCAATAGGGTCACTTTGCCTTGTATCCACCATCTACTTACAGGATGTTTCTGTCAGTGAGTGGAAGGCTGCTGCTGAGAGTGGGTTCGAATATACATGAGTAGGGAAAAGGAAAGTCTTCCATTTAGACCAACTGACTGATGTCCTCCAAAAACTATGCTTTTCTTGCAAACCCTCATGTAACAATCTCTTTGTGGGAGCTCAGGCTTCCTGTTGCAAATACTGAATTGTACTTGTGTGAAGTCACAATCGGCTTTTCTCTCAAGGAAGAAGTTTCCAAGAAGTTTCACAATTAAACTTGAATTGTGCACTCGCTGGAATTGCCCGACATTAGTGAAGCGTTAAAAGGGAGAACGTGTTTGCATACAGCAGGAAAAGGAGCAACAATGTTCACCAAATAAGAATTAAGCACTTTTGGAAGGGTTGGTGATGAAATGAGAAGTTTGGATTGTTTGGTTTTACATTTTTTAGATCAGGATTGTCAGAAATCTTTGTGGAAGAGGAATCAAAGCCTGAGATTTGCACCCCTTCCCAGTACAAGAAACAACGTTTGAAGGTGTAAAATAAAGGAGTTATTTCTGTCACTTATGTGCTAAAGGGTGTCGAGGGAAAAACATAAGGATGTAGTGTGTCCATAGCTATAGGGGCCCCAAGTTTAAGGCTGTAAACGCATGGCTCCTTCGCATGGTGTTCGTGTCAAGTGGTTGTGTTGACCAAAGAAGTGGGAACTGGTCTAACGTCTGGCGCATCGCTTTACTGTGACTCTTCAAGCGCTGTATCCTCACAGTGCTCACTGCCTATAGAGCAGGGGTGGGCAATCCTGGCCCTGGAGGGCTGCAGCCCTGCATGCTTTCAGTGTGCCCCAGGTTCAACACACCTGATTACAATAAGCTGCTCGTCATCAGGCTCCTGCCGCAGAGCTGCGTGATGACACCAACGAGATTCAGGTGTCTTGGAGCAGGAACACATTGAAAACAGGTAGGACTGCGGCCTTCCAGGACCAGGATTGCCCACCCCTGCTGTAAAGGGGGGGGGGTCAGCTGGTTCATGATCAGTGATAAATGATGGCTGGGGGGATTTTATATTTCTGGTTATTAAAACAGCCTAACTCTCTCACTCCTGAGATTAATATTGACTGATTTGTCCACTGCTCTGGGGAAAAAGCTTCCCTTTCACACCTGCACAGGCAGTTTTATAAACAACCAATAAGAAAAATGCTGATATTGTTAAAAATGTTCTGTCTCCAGGACTCGGCAGGAGAGCCTCTGTACATGCTGTTCAGGGCCATCAAGCACCAGGTAGATAAAGGACCAGTGGACGCTGTAACTGGCAAGGCCAAATACACCCTCAATGACAATCGGCTGCTGCGTGAAGACGTGGAGTACAAAACTTTGGTGCGCAGATGACAGAGTCACAAGTCATTTATTACAACAAAGAAAAACATGTTCATAACCTCCCTACAAACGTGCCATATTGTTGTTGTTCCTGTTCCTGTGCAGACCCTGAATGTGTTGGTGCAGGGGGGTGGATTGAATGAGAGCCAGCCTTTGCCTTCCAAGGTACTGGACTGTGACACGATCACTCAGGTGAAGGAGAAGCTGCTGGATCAGGTGTACAAGGGCACGTCCTTCTCCCATCGGCCCCATGCAGACTCACTGGACCTGGGTTAGAAAAGCAGCACACATGCACACAAACACACAAAGCATCGCACAGTTGAATTGTAACAAAGAACAGACTCCAGGTACCTGAGAAATATGCTCTGGGGGGAAAATCCGGATGTCTTTTTTACCAATTATATCCATATTTACGTGATGTCAGCTGGTTTTTTCTGAATGTGCATAAGAAACACCAAAGTATCTGCTCAAAGGCCTTCTGTGAGTTTCGGAAGATGTTGGATGGTTAATGTCACATGTTTATCTTCACACGCACACACACACACACGCACGCACACACACACACACACACACACATACACTCCCGCACACAACTTGCTGATAGTGTAGCTGCTGTCTGTTGTTCAGAATGGAGGTCCGGTGTTGCTGGCCATCTCATCCTTTCAGATGAGGACTTGACGTCAGTCATTCAGGGCAACTGGAAACGTATCAACACACTGCAGCACTACAAGGTGAGGCCAGTTCACCACGCCATCCTCTTGTAGGACGATCACTCAGCAGACAGGGAAGGTGTGCTGCAGAGGAGTACTGCTAATTCGAACTTTCTGTCACTCATTAGGTTCCAGATGGAGCGACTGTTGCTCTCGTCCCTCGTCACACGAAACACATTCACCATGACAACCATGACTACATAGTCGGAGAAAGTAAGACTCTGTCTAATAATATAGTTATATGTTTCCCTTCACATAATATGTTTGTGTGCGTCAGGCCATGTGTCAGTTTTCAGAGAAAAGTGGGATCTGCTTGTCTGTGCTGGCTGTGAGTGACTTTACAAACACCTATTTTCAGAGACCCCCATGCTGGAAGACGCAGACGAGGGAGGAGTGAGGCTATGGCACTTAGTGAAGGCCAATGAGGAGCCGGAGCTACCAAAGCACCGCAGAGGCAGCCTGAGAGAGAGGGAGAGAGCAAAAGCCATCCCTGAGATCTACCTGACACGCCTGCTTTCAATGAAGGTTCATCCACTGTCTACACTTCTCCCTGTACACCTCTTGGTCTCCAGCATGTCAGTAAACAGCATGTAGAAGGTTTGAGAAAGTGGTAAAGACTCACCATGTATGCTTGAAACCTTCCTGCGCTTTATTAGGAACAACTGGGCAATCAAAAATGATCCAGGTCACCAGTTTCACCATAAGGGCGTGCTCAAGTTAGGTATAAAATCTTTACCTTCTCTCTCCTTTTCACCCATGGCTTTAGGGGACACTGCAGAAGTTCGTGGATGACCTGTTCACAGCCATTTTAAGCACCAGCCGTCCTGTCCCACTGGCTGTCAAATACTTCTTTGACCTGTTGGATGACCAGGCTGGACAACATGGCATCTCTGATGCAGAGACCATTCACATCTGGAAAACAAACAGGTAGACCAGTGCCCAGTGCCCGAAACAGCAGTGGTGGGGTGATGGAGAGCCTGTTGCGCCTCTCTGTGTCACTCTCCTTCATACATTTCATTCAAATGCGTCTTCTGCTCTTTCAGTCTTCCGCTGCGTTTCTGGATCAACATTGTGAAGAACCCTCAGTTCATCTTTGACATCCAGGCGTCGGATCATGTGGACGCTGTACTCTCGGTCATCGCCCAGACCTTCATGGACTCCTGCACCATTGCAGAGCACAAGCTTGGACGGGTGTGGCCTCTGCTCTTGCTTACCATATCGATCAATGAGCCGGTTGAAGGCTAAATTATTACGAGGGAGTTGATGCAGCCTCTGCAAAAAGTGATCCTTCTCTTCTCTGATTACATTTTTGAACCCTTTTGCACCCTGTTGGCACTTTTCCATTCGCATCTCTTCAGCCTCAACTCAGCCAAACTTTACCTGTTTGCGGAGCTTTTGCCTTTGATCTGATAGTTTGACATGGATATTACTTGGTACCTTCTTGGCCACAGTTCCATGTCAGCCAAAGTAAGCTGAAAGGTGCTGTTGACGAGCTACATGCTGCTGGTTGGCCGTTGAGTGCATCAGTGGAAAAGTACAGCACTTCATTCACAAAGTATAAGCCAACAAGTACGCCAGGAGAACACACCAATTTAGTGTTTGTGTGTGCACAGCTCCTCAGGTAGACACTGTGCTCACCGTGTCATGTCCTGTCTTTGTATCATGTTGTGTCTCTGTATCGTGTTGTGTCTGTGTCGTATCTCTGTCATGGTGTGTCCATGTTGTGTTGTGTCACTGTGTCGTGTTGCGTCTCTGTCGTGTTGTGTCTCTGTGTCGTGTTGCGTCTCTGTGCCGTTTGTTGGAGCAGGGACTGATGTGAGCGTGTCCAGTGGTGGTCCTGGTGGGCTTCCTTGTCAGAGTTTCAGGTGTCTCCCTGCTGCAACACACCTGCATCCTTTGAGGCTCGTTTGCAGGCTGCTGCAGAGCTTTAAACTGTCACACTCATTTAAAGCAACTGTGTTGGAGCAGGGAGACGTCTGGACGTCTGAGGACATCTGAGGACACCGGCCCTCCAGGACCAAGTTTGGGCACCACTGGACTCATGAAACAGCTCTATTACGCTTCCCTTATTTAACGTTTGTTTGTTGGTTTGTTTTTCCAACAGGATTCACCCATTAACAAGTTGCTGTATGCAAGAGACATTCCCCGCTACAAACAGATGGTGGAAAGGTTGGCTCCTCTCAGCTCAACTCTCACATGTGACTGATTGGTTCAAATGCAGCTCTTCAGCCAAACCCAGACAGACAAATGACTAATTACAGAGGACATTTTGTCAAAGGTCACGGTTGAAGAGAAGCCTCACATTGCATCAAGAAAAACAAATACAAATGTGTACATTCAGTGTTCTCACACATGTAGTATTTTCAGTGTCCTCTCTCAATACTCGTACGTACTTTCATTCTGAGAGGCACCTTTCCAGTTTTAGGGAGCAGTGTTCTTAAGCAGCTGTTTGATGTGAACTTCCAAGGTCTAAGAAATATGTGTCATGCCTGTGTTTGATGATGACCTGATGGCTGTTCTAGGTACTATGCAGATATCAGGCAGACAATATCAGCCAGTGATCAGGAGATGAATTCTGCACTGGCTGAACTGTCCCGGGTGAGTAAACGCTCCACCTCTCTACAATTACCACCTGTGGCAAACACATGCACGGTCATGTGACATCATTCCTTCTTGTATGTGTTTCAGAACTACTCTGGAGAGCTGAACTACCTGGTGGCACTGCATGAGCTCTACAAATACATCAACAAATATTATGACCAGGTGTGTAATTCGCTGAGGCGCAGAGCAAGACACTCTGTGCTGGAAAGCGACACAAAGCACTTTACAGTGCATTGTGTGTCATTGTGACTGGCTCCCTGTACAGAATCATCTCAGCACATTTGTGTCAACAGTTCTATGTACAAACACTCTGGAAAAGGGAAACATTTTATTCCTCCAAGCCCTTCAAACACTTGTGACTGCAGACTGTTTCATGCCCCCGGCTGTTTAAGCCAATCGAGGGCTTCTACACTGAAGTGGGGCCATTGCCAGCTCTCGGGTTGTCAGTATTACACTTTGCAAAAATTATGGCGGAGTCCACAGCCTTCTGTCGATGGATGGTGGGTTCTAGAAAAGAAAAGTCTGGGAAGCAGGGAATGAACTACAGCAGCAACATGGCTGCAGTTAAACATGTAAAAACCAAAAAAGAGGTCATAACTGTTTTCCTCTGCTTATCAAGAGCCCACTCATAAAGCCATGAATCAATTTTAACTTTGAAATAAATTTAATTTCAGAATAAGTGTCAATGCTGTTGTCAACCTTAAACAAAATTGGCTTAACTTCTGCACAAGAAAGTTGCAGCTTGTGACAATGTGACCAAACAAAGCTTTTGGAAACTGACTTCAGTGGCTGGTTTACTCGCAGTAACTTTAGGTTTGGTCCCTGTCTGGAATTTACGAAATATTAGACATCATTGTCACAGACTGTTAAGACTCGAAGGTGATAAGGGGCATCCAGCTTAAATTTGCTAATGATAGGCTTTCGTTTTGAAAAATGAGGCACCGTAATTTAGGGTTTTACGGCGCAGCCTCAATTAGGGGGTCTCTCCCTGTGTTTGATACGCACATAAGGCACACCTGATTGTAAGGCTTTTAGGTTGGCCTTATAGTGTGGAAAATAGTGTGCGATAATCTGATCCTTCAGGCGTCACATTTATGAGATGGCACTGAAGTTTATCCTATGATTTGAAACTTGCACCTTTTAGATTGCATTTGTGTTTTCATTGTTCTGAGCCTGAGTCATTTTTGAGTTTCTCACCATCCCTTCAATGCCAGCTGTGAGACCCAAATGTGCAGCTTACTGTACAGTAAATATCAGTAACGCATGCAGTAGTTGGGCACCTACTAGTGACGATGTGACAGGTGTTGGGGGCTAAAAGCTCTGAAGAGCTTGAGTGAATGACACTCAAGTGTCATTCACGATGAACAGCAAAAGATCTCTGTCTAATCCAAGTCGTAGTGGTAACGTTGAGCAAAGTGTCAAAGTGGCTCCGTATAGAGATGTCCAGTTCTTCACTGCACCATTTGGTGGAACCGTCAGAAAGAGGTTGTTCCACACATTGTTTCTCAAGTTTGGACCTTTCTGGCCCTGTCAGTTAGTGTTGAACGCAATGGGAAAATGGTCTTTTCTGATGTAACACTCTTAACCACTCTACCTCACCAGCACCATGGTAACTATCACTTTCAACTTTTGATTTTTAAGTTTGTTTGCTGGAATGATTAGATTTGCTTAAACTTGAAATTTTTCTGCTTCATGGTGTAATTATAACACTAAACAAACGTATACTGGTTCAGAGGACATTGTGTCTGAAAGACGAACTGGCATTAAGGATGTCTCCTGCTCGATCTTCGGTCCGTCCCAGTTTGCTTGCTATGTCCTGGATAATCTGATGTTCATGTGGGCCTTGTCAGGGTTTGCAGTGAGAGGAAGCTTTGAGGTTTGTCATTTTGACCTCCTTGTGCTTTTTTTCTCTGATTGTCTTGCATGCAGATCATCACAGCACTGGAGGAGGATCCGACAGCCCAGAAGATGCAGCTGGGTTACAGACTGCAGCAGATCGCTGCTGCTGTGGAGAATAAAGTCACTGACTTGTGACCGGAGATCTGGCAACCAGTGCCACTGCACAGAGACTGAGGGACTGCGAGAGGGATGATAACGAGCTGTGTGGGGGGGAAGAGTCAACTGAGGAGCAGAAAACTCAGGTCGGCGCTTAGGTTCAGCTGAAAGCAACACGGCACGCTTTGCACTTTGAGGTTCTGTTATGAGGAATGCTTTGTGAATAACATTCATCATTATTATTATTATGGCTATTATTGTTATGATGAGAAGTATTGTTGTTGTTTTGAGCACACTCCAATGTGACCTGAGGAGACACATAGACTGTGTTTCACATAGAAGCAGCCAGATATGTTGCTTCATGGCTGACGGCTTAGAGAGTAGACTTACTGGTCAGAAACCTTTCGCACCAGCAATACCTCCTCATGCTGTGGGGACTTAACGCTACTGCTCCCACATATCGTGTGTGTGCGTGTGTGTGTGCGCGCGCGTGTGTGTGTGTGTGTGTGTGTGTGGGTGTGCGCGCGCGCGTGTGTGTGGTCAACATTCTGCGTTCCTGGTCTTATAGTACATTTTGGGAGGATAAAGATGTCTCAAAAGACAGCCTGTGGTCTTTCAAATTATCTCTATTTTACATTCACAGCCAAGTATTTGTGGTACATGCTCAGCCTCATAGTGGGGACTCCCTTACTGTATTTTTTCTCGACTGGAAGAAGGATGTGGTCTCACTAAAAGGGCACATTCAGGATTTATTTAGGTACGAGTGCTCTGTGTGGCGTTCCAAAGACAGCTGGACATTTTAATTCCTTTCAACACTTGTTTTTGAACCGTACTGAGAGTAAAAACGCACACACATTGAAACATCCAGAACAGAACTGATGCTGACGACATTTTCAGTTTCTGCATGTTTTTTTTGCAATAACTGTTTCTGCTCAGTGATGCAGCATGAAGCCGGAATATCAACTGTTTCCTTAACAGCCAGGAGTTGTGCTGTTTTGTCACTTGATCCCTCATGTTGAGCCTCACGCTTGATCCAGCATCTGCCTGCCTGCCTGTCTTGCCTCTGTCTGTCTGTGTCTGCCTACCTACACATTTCCCTGAATTGCTCTCTGAGGGACCCCAGATGAACGATAGCAGCTGATCCCTCTTGTCTGACGGTGTGTGTTCAGAGTGACACTGAGGGTCTACTGAAGGTCTGCACATGCAAAACTGAGAGCGAACCCCAGTGGGAACTGAGCCGTAATGAGCATAAGTGACATGATGTCGCCAAAGAAGCGGAGATGTTTGGGGCAACTTTTACCAAAAGTGCAAATCATTGCACCCTGTTCATTTAGCATGTTTGCCTTCATGACAATTGAGGAGGGCCATATTACCGGATTCTGGAGATTGTACTTCGTCCTTCCCCCTTCTGTCAACTTTCTTATGGTGTAGATGCCAATCAGTGCCCACATTTAGTTTCTTTGTCTTTATTTGCATTTTTTGTAACACCTGGGCATTTTTATCGGCAGACATTTATACTCGTCAGCCAATTCTTTTGATTGAAAATTGGAAGTCAGAAACTTCCTGTGTCAGTTTTCTAAAATCCTCAAACTGTGACTAAGATCACTTGGTCTTTCTTGTTTTGCATGCGATCATGTGGACATGCATGCTGTGTAGAGGGAGGAGAAAAAAGTCTGCACATACTGTAGGTCTCCATATGAAGTGCTGTTTGTTTCTTTTGTACTTGCTGTAACATTGTACAACTTTGTGTTGAATAATTCATGCTGTTCCAGTCCAGGCTGAAACGATGGGTACCTACAAAAACTTTTTATAGATTTCATCATGTGCTGTTTACAGTCCCTGTACTGACCACCAGGTGAGACGAAGTCAAAGTGTCATTGTGTGTGTGCGTGCATTTTTTTTCAATTTAGATGTTTTTTCTATACTTTTGTTGGTTCATGAGGTGGGGTCGGTCCATTCTGCATTTAGTTAAACAGCACGAGAACAATGTCACAGTGACTCCTGATATTTTCATTGTCTGACCAGTCTTAAGGGGATGTCCTGAGGACTTAATTTGCTGCAGGGGTTAGAAATAAGCCAGTGTAGTTTTTGTGTTGAACTGATTCAGGTTCCAGATTAGGACTGTTGAAGGTTCCTTATTTAAAAAAAAAAAAAAGAAGAAAAAAATGGAAACAGACCCCCCACACCCAACATAAGCCCTTTGGTTGCTGATTTCTGACGTACAACAATGCAGTTTTTATTTTTGAACCAACTCTTTGTGTGTTTATGCTGGTACCTACTCTGGCCTAATATACCCAGTTTCAAAGCTTTTCCACAAGGTGCACCAAGTTTTTTTTTTTAGTAGTTCCCCAGTTGTGGTTCCAACCGGACCAAATGAGCTGCGAGGCAACAGGCTGATTGGCCAGGTAGCAGGTGTGACAGCAGCTCACTCAGAAAAACTGTCGTTTTTAAATGGCCGCACTGAACAAGTGCTCATTTTTATTTCATCTTTTAATGAGGCAAAATACTTATCAAGACCACAATACAACCAGCAGCTAGCTTTCTGCAGTGTTGGTTGACGTGTTGCACACACATAGGAAGACTGAGTGTTGTGTGAGCAGCGTTTTTATTGTCTCTGTTAACACGCTGAAACAAACGTTAGTAAACAGCACTGTGCAACATCCGGCGGCTACACTGCAGTGTTTTTTTTTATGTATGGCAGTCCGAGCCTCAAGGTCACCAACATTCAAGCTGCTGCTTGTTGGTTCCATGTCGTGTTGGCATCTACTGCGGAGGCCCTTCACAGGAACACCAACAGCTTCTTTTTGAACGTTGCATCCACATCAAGTCATTTGAGTGCTTTTGAAGCAGATACATTCAGGAAATCAGCATTGCGCTCTCTTCTTGGGAGGACTCCTTTCACAGTCGGACACTGTACTGATTATTGCTGTGGCTGGTGGTGAGAAAATGAGTGGAAGTGCCCCTGAAAATGTACCAGGGGGCTATTTTCATGACTCATTTTCTCACTGGATCATAAATTGCCAGAAGTAGAACACACGTGTATAAATGGGTTTAACAAAAATAGGGAAATAATTGTTACCGACTAATGGTCAACTAATGGACTAAATCTGTTCATGAATGACCAAAATGTATTTGTGTGTTTGGGGGGGGGGGGGCAGAGCTGAGTAATGTTTTGCCTTCATTTGTGCTTTTTTGAAAATAGCTGATTTATTTGAATTTCTACTTTGTTCAGCAGGTAAAAAAGTAGCCTATAGACTTTTCAAAAATAACACAGCAGCTAGAGACTCGTATGAGCATTGGGTGTTTTTGTTATTATTGGGAGTTAAGTGTAACTGTTGCTAGAGTGTACAAATTTGTAAAAGTAGAGCAGGCTCTGCCAACGGCAGTTTCAAGAAGTTCAGTTATTTTTCGGGTGTTAATATGTGTGTACATACTTATCTGATTCTAAATGTAACTATAGTGTTTTAACCTGTTTAATAAGAGAAAAATAAAGTTTATAAAGTATTCCTTTATTTTTTGTGGCTTTGCTTATTTTGTAAGCCTCCACAGCTGCAGTAGTGGAAAGATGCAGAGCTGACGACCCTTGATGCAAGCTGAGTGGAGGCCCACCCTCTGGAGCTCTCTGTGGAGGCTTCTCTCTAAGCTTACTACACTCTGCCAGGCAGCAAATGGAGTCCAGTTAGAAATCACCTCTGTGATGCTGCGACTTGCACTTGCCCTGTTGTTGTACTTTACATTTTTTGTCATGTAAGTGTGGCACTTATTGATGCTTGGAAACTTGGGTTACAACTGGAGATGTAAAATGATCGTAGGTAAGTTTGAACTCACTAAGGTTGAACAGGTGGTCCTTGAATATCCCACCTCACTACAGCAGTGAATGCTAAAAGCTCTGGTTGAACTCCTGCCACGTATCATGGCTCTGGGGTAAACCCAAAGGCACAACAGCGTCATGTCCAGGTTGTTCACACAAGGACTCAAGCCCAGGCATAAAAACCACAGAACTGAGTCCAGGGACTAAAAAAAAGAATATTATTTACCAATGGACATTTTGGAGAAATGGAAAAAAAAAGTTTCATTTATACAATCAAACCTTGAAGGAAGCAGGAAAATGCTTAACTTTTAGGCGATTTTGCCTTATTTTCAGAATGTCAAGATCAAAGCGATGCGGGATTGTCAATAAAGTCGAATAAAGCCACATGTTAAACTGGCATTTATCTTTTTGCGTGTCTGGAATCCGGTTTGCTCCGAATGTGCACTTCCCTGGAGCCTTTATCACATTTGTCCCTCGCCAGATTCCGTAGCGGAACCAGGAACGTAAGTGGCGGTGGTGGTCGGCCATGTTGTCTCTGATACAGCAGAATTCACACAGGAGCTGTGGCGAGCCGGCGACGGAGGGAGGCGAGGACCGTGGGACTGAAGACCTTCAGCGGCCTGGGACCCGTTGGCTGGAGCCAGTGATCAGGGGTAACTGTCCGCTCCTCCCGGACCCCGCGGTCCGCAGCTCCTTCACTGTGTGTGTGGAAACGGACGGACGGAACTTTGCTGTGCTGTGCTCAGCAGCCCCGAAAGGCCGCAGTGAGCCAACAAGTTTGCAACACCTCCACTTCATGTCTCACAGCGAGCTGTTCCGTTTGGGTCATTTCCTCCGTGAAGCAGTCACAGCAGAAGCGCTCCAGCTCCCCGCTGCTCCAATGAAAGTGAACAGCATGAGTCCATCTTCTGCTCCTCACAGTTAGGCGCTAACAGGGAGGAATGATCTGCTGCATTATGTTGGATGGGTGACTTTGATCTCCTGCTCGCATGGGGATGCTAACGGTCAGCTCCTTATATGCACCCGACGCTGGGCTCTAATGTTGTCAGCGAAGCTTCGACGGTTAATCATTAAAACGAATTTCAGGGCCGTTGTTGCCAGTTCGTCGGAGGCGTTTGAGTCGAAGCTGGCGGTCTGTGAACGGTCCTTGTGCTCCGGGACGCTGAGCGCTGGTTAGCGGCTGTCAGCCTGGTTTCAGCCTATCTCACATTAACATCGGACTGTGGTCGAAGACGACGTCAGTCGGTGAGATCAGCGGCTGCTCGACGTTTGACTTGATGCAAAAGCAAAGACCCAAGCTTGCGGTGATTAGCATTAGGGTTGAGGGCAGATGTGTGGAAGGACCTCCATCAGGACCTATGTATCGACTGAAATACTGTGTGACTCCTAAAGGGGACTTCTTGTCAGGTCCTTACGTGCATCAAAGCATAGAGCTGTGTGAGGTTCTGGCAGGCTGGTGGAGCGGCTCAGCCTTGCACTGGGTGTTGCACCCCTCTGATGTCCTGTGTGAAGATCACCTGACCGGTCTTCACTTGCACTGGAGGGACACAGGCCACACAAATGCCCCTGTTTTGTTGTTTTAAAATGTGGTTAAATAACACCAGATTCCTTCAAGACTGCAAACCCTCAGACAGTAGACAAACAAAAAGGTGAAAGTCCATCCACATATTTGTAAGCATGTCTTCTTCAAATGGCTGTGGTTTGCTTGGAGTGTGGCACTGCAGCAACTAATGAGTGAAGACATGACTACAGCAATGAATATTTGAATGATTGGCTGATCAGTAGGGAAAACGGTGAACCAATTGTTTGTGCAACCTTACACTTTTGGATGGCGATACAGACACGTGTGTAGTCATCACGTCTCATGGAACAGGTTAGGGTTTTTTTTGCACTGGATCACTTTAGGTTCATTCTGCATCTGTTGCTGTGTTTTCCTCTCTTTGGCTCGCTGCTGTGGCTGAATGTGGACTCTGAGCCTGACACGCACCTCAGTGTGTGTTCAGCTTTCAAGTCTGCCATGGGCACTAATTGACCAGTGACGAGTAGCGTTTCATCAAGAGACCTCATTAACCACTCTCATTGATAATGCCACTTTGAAGTCCCATGATTTATTGTTGCTCACAAATCACCAGTAAGATTTCATCTCTGAAGTCAACTTGTTTGGGCAGGAGTGTCAGTGGCATTGTGGATTCAAACTTGTCACGCATCTGCCTCCGCGTCCCCCGAGGTCCTCTTCTTGCCACTCTTCGCCACTCCTTTTGATATTTCCATGCACATTGGCACTGGTTAGAGGACAGCAGACATCACTTCTGAGTATGTTACATGATCTCACGTTTTATCAGGGGAGTTTTCTTTTTAAATGGTTGAATTGCACTTGCGGACTGCAGTCACAGAGGCCCTTGATAGTTCACATGCATACTTGTGCTGGTTAGAGTGGAAGGGCCTTAGGTTTTAGTTGAAGCCTGGTCACATGAGGTGGCATTGAGTGAGGTCCATTTGTGGCATCAGTCCTGGGAAACGTCTGTGCGGTGCTGTGCTATTGAGTGCAAAATTTCTTATCATTTGGCTCCACTGTCCCAGCCTGTCTTTTCTAAGCCTTCACTGTGTTGGCTGTTTTATGATGAGGCCTCTGGTCAATGCAGAAGTCTGTTTTTCACTGTGCACTGGTAAGAACGGGCAGGCAGGAACGAGATTGTGTTGCCACCCGTGAGATCACTCCAAAAAGGATTCTGTTGTGTGTAAAAACGTTCTACCTGTTCACCTTTTCAGGAAACTTTCATGGGAAAAGATCCATGCCACTCCTGCCAACTTGGCCACAATCCAAGAACAATTTCATGTACCTGTTTACTTTGCTCAAACTTGTCATGATGGGCCACTTCAACCATTGTATATTTAAACCCAGCCTGCAATGTCAAACCTTTCCAGAGCGAGCTTGGTCGTTCAATATGATGAATCCTCCTTGATTTCCATTTGACAGCCACTCTCAGTGGAAGTTTAATTCGATTAAAAGTGTGAGTAATGATCAATTTTCAAATTATGATTTTGCAACAAAAAATAAAATGCCTACTCTAAAATCATCTTTTAATAAATACCATGTCATAAAGGAATTTGTCTTATCATAATATGCTAAAAGACTGCATCCTTGTGAATATTTCTTTAAGAACAACTTCAGATTTTTTTTCCTAAAATTAAATTCACTCAAATTATCTCTTGGGGGGGGGGGCGGCAGATTGAAGAACTTCTCAAATAATCTATCAGGGTCAATTTGCCCCGAGCTGTCTTTAAAGTTAATGTTATAAAGGTTTATGGGTGATGAGGTCAAACATTTGACAGGTCTCACAGAATCGTGCATCTCAGTAGGAGAATCGAGTGAGCGTCTTTGTGTGGTTTTTGACATTATGGCTCACCAGCTCCGCTGACTCTGACCACTGATTGCACTCGTGTTACATCCCAAAAGTTGTTTCTTGACTAAATGAATGCTTCTATGAGCACGTGCCATTGTTTTTTTTTTTGCTAACTCAATGGTTAAATAATATAGATGTAGAAACAAAGATGGAGCTGATATGCTGAGGTGTATGCTGAGAGCACCAATGTTGTATTCACTTCTAATTCGTCCTTTTTTTCCTACATCTTTTGCCAGCTTCCCACTGTGCCCCTCGTGGCCCCTCCCCCTTTCCCCTCTTGGTATCAATTTCCTCACCCCTTCACCCTCCCTCCTACCTCCCACCCATTGTCTCTGTCCCCCCACCCGTCCATCGTTGCAGTGAGGTCTCGCCACCATCTCAGCCAAGCTGTCGGACATGTCGGGACCTGTGCCGAGCCGGGCCCGAGTCTACACAGAGGTCAACACTCACCGGCCCAGAGAGTACTGGGACTACGAGTCCCATGTGGTTGAATGGGGGTAACGTCTTTTTAGGCTTAATGTGACCCTGCCACCATGCTAAATATTCAATCTGCAAACGCGATGATATCTTTTTGTCATTTCTTTCTTCTAGGAACCAAGATGACTTTCAGCTGGTGCGGAAATTGGGACGTGGCAAGTACAGTGAGGTCTTTGAAGCAATCAACATCACCAACAATGAGAAAGTGGTGGTGAAGATACTCAAGGTAAATCTGACCAACCTGTAAGGTCAGAGCACAATCCCTTTCAAATTCTTATCGAGCATTTGTTCGATTCCATATTTCCAGTTTTCTCCTCCTTTTGTTCTTAGCCTGTGAAGAAAAAGAAGATCAAACGGGAGATCAAGATCCTGGAAAATCTGCGTGGAGGTCCCAACATAATCTCTCTCATAGATATTGTCAAAGATCCTGTTGTAAGTTTCATGATTATTGGGTACATTTATTGTTTAAGTCATCCGCATTTCAAGGGTCACATTTGAGTCAATGTCAGCATGTTGAAGTTTTATGTAATTGCAATAGAAAGAGACTGGTCCTGAGTCATCAAGCTTAGAAATTAGTTCTAAAACGGTGTCATTGAGAAGCAGCATACATTTTTCATAGGTGGAACTCTGTATGTGTTTGTGAGTCTCTTTCACTATAACTCAGGGCAACAATGGCTCCATTGGCAGAGCAAGTTGTCGCACAATCTCAAGCTTGGTGTTTTGAAGTACAGTTCTGTTTGTCAGTGGGGTTAAATGTCCCAAGTTGCTCTCCGTGTTTTGCAACGATGTTACTTAACAGGTGCCATCTTTGCAGTGCATGTCGAATGTCGTGCAGCCAGCTGTCTGTGTGAAAGCTATTGAGGACACAACTTTACTCCTTGTGGAGTAAAGGTGTTTCAGGATGTTGTCACTCTGGTGTGATGAGGTGAGGCAGTGTTCTGTGTGAAAGGGTGAGCTATGAAGGCAAGTAAGGACAGTGACGACAAACTGATGAACCACAAATGTAACGGGCACTCGGAGATTTTAACAATTCTTCACAACAGCTGAGAGAAGCACGCATGAGAGAGACCGCTAACTTTGAGAATTGAAGATGAGAACTTACCAAAAACCTGAGTGGTCTTTGCACCTCCTTTCTGATGCATTACGCAGAAGCCACTTCACACTTTGCTATCACTCCCCCTTGTGTTACTGCTTCTGTCACTGAGGCTTCGGGCTGGGACACTAATCAATAAATCAATTAATCGCATAACGAATAAAAATGAACTCGATCATGTTTCTGTACTCGCTTCATCGCCCCGTGCATGTGTGCATTTTGTTTTCCTGGTCTCTCTTCTCCAAACACCCCCGATGACAAGAAGGTTCATTCTGTGCATCAGGCTCAGTACCTGGGTGCATTTGTGGCTGAGCGGGATGAAATAAGGGAAGTCATTCAGGATCTTTTTTTGCTGTGGGAGGTAGTGAAAGTTAGCCTCTTGACAATGGAAAATCTAGTCTCAGGCCCACTGAAGCTGGCTTGCATTGTGAAAGCACAAACAGTGCTGTGTTAGCTGGCCTTTGTCAATCACTTGTCTGGTTGCCTATAGTGCCAATACAATGCGGGGCTTTATTGTCATCATGCATATCCTCTTTGTGGACGAAGGCTCACCGTGGGAACAGTCTTATAAATACTGCAGGCTGTATGGATCTTCCAAGGTTTGCATCAATGCTTCACGGTAGCCAAGTGACGCTGTGCTACAGAGCTGGATTGGAGAGTGTATCGCATTAAATACCCAACGTTTGTGTTTTTCAGTCCCGAACGCCTGCCTTGGTATTTGAACATGTAAACAACACAGACTTCAAGGTAAGACTTCCCTTCACTGTACTTTTTCCACATGTTTTCATACAAAGCTCAAAGCCTTTGTTTTGGTCTCCAGCAACTCTACCAGACCCTGACAGACTATGACATCCGTTTCTACATGTACGAGATCCTCAAGGTGAGCCCCCCTTACTCATCTCTCCACTCTGCTCAGTGCATGCTCCCATGTAGCACAGCTGCAGCGATCAATACTTTGTTGATAGTAGTGCAGGCATGGGTGAGCAATGTTCTTGCGTCTGGAAGATAACATCATCTCACAGTCTTTGAGAACACTTGGTGTGTGTTCAGCCTGGAGATCAGGTGATGGCTTGGTTGGAATTCATTAGACACGCAAAATGACGACATTGAAACTCGCTAGAAATGAATGAAGCATGAATGCAGATGGTTGATTTATCATTCGTCAAAGTTTACAATCATAAAGCTTGAGAGGCACATATTTTTTCCAGCAACCACACAATGTCACGCAATGCTGCAGATTTTGCTAACCAACGTGTATTTGTAATCTAAGCGGTGTAATGAATTGGACTGCCGAATCGTCCTAGCTCGTGTTCATAATCGCAAAGAGTACTCTGCGTCCCAGCAGTTGTCTCTGTGATTGCCAGACAGATGGCGAGCCCCTACACGAGCGCCGGACGGATGGCGAGCAAGCTGGGGGAGCAGCCCGCAGCACCCATCGAGTAGCACATTTGGCGGCCAGCTGTATGCCATATGTGAAAGTCTGGGCCTGCTCATTTGCGGTTCCGATGGCTTTAATCAAAAAATAACAAACAAACAAGGCCTAGGTGTTGGTTAGGTGTATTTTGCGTTCTGCAATTTACTGTACATTTTGAATGTTTCACTGAAGTTTAATACAGGCTGCTCACTGTTGAGTGGCTGCGTGTCTGTGTTTCTCTGCTGTCAGCGTAGCGACGTCATCACACTACTCATCAACTTGACTTTGACACAAGTCAGTCTGTTAAAAAAATGGAAGGTATAATCATTTAAAGTGAGCTTTAGCCTAACAATTAGTGCCCCAAGTTAACAGGCTCAAGAACTGTTTGAATATAATAAAAAAAGTTGATATTTTTGAAAGTCAAAGTGAAAGCAAGCAACAAAATGCTGGAAACTACCCGGTAGCCCTTGAAGTAGTTTTTACAGGATGTATCGTAACATGCATGTTAAATGCCTTCTGGAATCGAATATGTTGGTTTCGAGCACAGCCTGTATGTTGGCCACATTCTGTTCTGTTCTACTTCTCTTTTCTCTGTGCAGTCGACACTGGTAACCGACTTTTTTTTTTGCCTGTGATGGTAAATGCTGACAAAATAAGGCAGCAGTCATTTGTAGCCTTGATGCTTTCATCCAGTATCAACAGGCAGCTGGCGTAGCTATTCCACAAAACTCCTAACTGAACGTTGCAGAGGCAAAAATCTGGTCCGTTCCAGCCACCCTGCATCCAGTGAGACTTAGTGTGGCAATAACATTTAAAGTCATGTGCACTTCATGCAGACACAGTGGCAGTAGCACTTCTACCTGCTGAGAATACTGGAAAGATTTGTATTTGGGAGGAAATTACATCCACTGGGTGAATCTGTCCTTTCTTTGAACTTTAAATCCTGGTGGAACCTTCTCCTCAGTTGAAATAATGCAAAGCTCTCCTACATCAACAGCCAGTCAGGCAAAGTAATTGGGTTTTCTCTCAAACACTTTTGTCTGAACTAGACAAACACCCAGGATGTGTTCACATCAACACACTTTCGTCCTAACCTGGGGAACCACAGTTGGTTACCTCGGAAAATCCAAACCATTGGGGCAATCGTCAACAAGAGTCCTCAGGTGAGGATCATCTGTTGGCCTTTGGTCCCCCTGGAAGCACTTGACTGAGCCCTCTGCTTGGGATAGACTGCTCACAGCACAGCATGGACCAGCATTTACTGCACAGTTGGGTCCACTTTCACAAAAGAGCTGTGTGAACGCAGACAACCTCGACAACAGTGTCTAAACTTTGACCCCACCCACCTGAAGTGAGAGTCCCCGAACTATCCTGGTATGAATTGAATTTGCTAATCAACAGTATCGAATGTTTCTCCTCTGATCTTCCTGTGTTTGTGTTTTTTGGTTCTGTGTAGGCGCTGGATTACTGCCACAGCATGGGTATCATGCATAGAGATGTGAAGCCACATAATGTCATGATTGATCATGAGCACCACAAGGTAAATTCTATTATTTTATCCAATGAATAACAGCATTTAACTGTTTGTCCTGCTGTTGATTAGCATTCTTCCACTTCTATATCGCTACATATTTTTTGATCTATAGGTCTGAACTTTTGCCCCTTTTCACTCTGTCATGTTGAGCACTTGTGTGTGCTCTTTGTCTTTTAAAACCAACTTCCTTTGCTTTCTGGTCCGACAGTTGCGCCTTATCGACTGGGGTCTCGCAGAATTTTACCACCCAGGACAGGAGTACAACGTTAGAGTCGCCTCTCGCTACTTTAAAGGACCTGAGCTCCTGGTAGACTATCAGGTATGGCTGTGAAAGTTTACAAGTAGATCCATTTGTACTTCCTGATGTGTGTTCCTTGTGCACGCGTGTCAGGTGGGTGTTGATTGTTCTCTGAGCATTTTTCAGAGCTAAAGAAATGGAGGGAAACAACACAGTATCCACTCTTTGGGTTTATCTCTAGCAAATGTGGAGGATTTTCTAGAACAATGATGTTTTTGGCACTAGAGTTTTTTTCCCAACTTCAGTCCTCTGAAAGTTTCATGCGCTTGAACTTTTTTCGCATTGCCATTTTAAAGTGAAATAAAATCCTACGTGCACTTGTTTGAAAGCATCCAACAGCTCTTTGATCAAATAAAGCTATTGAAAACTATTTTTTTTTTCCATTCTTTAATTTAATTCAGCTCGGGGACATTTCAGGTGAAAACATGCTGTTCACTTCATATTGTTAAAGTGATGGATTCGTGAAAAATATGTTTGACTTTTTCCCACTTTTTGAAGTACTGATGCTAATCTAATTCGTTGGTAAACGCAAAAGCGACTCCATGAGTCTACGATCAGACTTATCGGTCATTGCAGCCCTGCTGTCAAAGATCCTGTTGTAACTGATCTGTGTGTGTGTGTGTGTGTGCGTTTCAGATGTATGACTACAGTTTGGACATGTGGAGCTTGGGCTGTATGTTGGCGAGTATGATTTTCAGAAAGGAGCCCTTCTTCCATGGTCACGACAACTACGACCAGGTAACTCCGCTTTCTAAGGAGCACGTGTGGATCGATGGCGTGATCATTCAACTAGTGCAAACAAATGTTGCTTTTCCTCTGGAATTCTTTTGTCTGGAAAACTGTTCACATTTGTACTGCTGAGGCAGGATTCACATGATACATGGGTCTATTTGGGACTCGGGTGAATTATTGAAAAGCCACATTTTGATGATGACTGCAGATGAAATGTGTTAACCATCCTGAACAGTACCAACAGGCTGTGGCTTCTTTTGCAGTTGGTAAGAATAGCCAAGGTTCTTGGGACGGAAGACCTCTATGACTATGTTGACAAATACAACATTGAGCTGGAACCTCGCTTCAATGACATACTGGGACGGTAAGAATGGTTACCAAAACACCAGCTGATGCTATGGTCTTGGGTTATGCCAGCTTAAACTGCGTAATGTAGTCATGCATATCACAGTTCACGATTAGTGGGATCAGAAATGAAACTGGCTGTGCTGTTTGTGTCTTTTCCCTTTCAAGGCATTCTCGGAAGCGATGGGAGCGGTTTGTCCACAGTGAGAACCAGCACCTTGTCAGTCCTGAAGCTCTGGATTTCCTGGATAAGCTCCTGCGCTATGACCACCAGGCCAGGCTAACTGCTCGCGAGGCTATGGACCACCCCTACTTCTGTAAGCCCCTCATCCCTTTGCAAACAATGCAATCAGTGGCCTTTGGAAAGAAATGACAGAAAGTATTGTCATTGTTCCCACAGTCCCTATTATCAAAGATCAGTCTCGTGTGGGCGGATCAGCCAACATGCCCAGTGGGAACCCAGCAGTTAGCACAGCCAGCATCATATCTGGTGAGAGCACACACGCACACCGTGAAACACTCCCATCAATGCCCTCTTTCTTGCCAAAAGACTTAAAAATCCCTTCGGAGAGGCTGAACATCGGCACTGGTTATTCATGGTTCAGGTTTGCAGCTGAAATGGTGCAGATTCCCTGCACTACTTTAACACTGTCCTACTGTAGGATGTCAAGGGGGAGGAAAAGACAGATAGAAGAAGGGGAGAGAGATTCTTATTACTTGGGGGTGTGCAAAGACTGCAAATGTACTTTTCCAAAAAAATCTCTTAAGTTACACCAGTCACACAATGTTTTGTTTGTTTTACCTAATTTCAGCAAGCTCTCGCAGTAACTTTTCTTTGTCGAGATTTTTCTGGTCAGTGAGATGACCAGTAAAGACTGGGCAATTTTCAGTTGTTGCATATTTTTTAGTACATACATTTATGTACTTTTGTTGTTACTTTTGAAACAGTTTTTGGTAAGAGATGTTTGAATAAAATCTTGAAATATCATGACATGCTGTTTTTGTTTGGGTAAAGAGAGGTTTCCTCCAGAGAATAGGGACTAGACAGTGAGTCAACACGAGCTGCATGATGCTTCTCCCCACAATCATCAGATGACGGAACCTACACACGAGGACCGTGAGCCAAACAAAGATGAGCCCGCTGCTCCGACCAAGCTTGTCTCACTTCGTATGTCAGTTTAGGGTTAACGCAACAGAAAAATCGTGGAAAACTTGTCACTTTCTTGTTGGTCTCGTTACCATGCGGGCAAGTGTGAGTCCACCCGCAGTCCTGTATGGAGGCTGACTGATGTCGGCTCAAAACAAGATTATAAAGTTTAAGA
Source organism: Malacoctenus gilli (assembly GCA_032164315.1). Classification (NCBI taxonomy): domain Eukaryota; kingdom Metazoa; phylum Chordata; class Actinopteri; order Blenniiformes; family Labrisomidae; genus Malacoctenus; species Malacoctenus gilli. The sequence goes on from JASSRZ010002934.1 coordinate 31,739, forward strand.
CCTCATGAGGACCACTTCAAAGCAGTCACTTGGTCACTAACTGGACCATATGGCTAAGTGATGAATTGCCATTCAAGATATGTATGAAGTTGTTTTTGAATACAGTGTAGAAAGAAGCAACTATGGCTCATGTCTGATACTGGTCGTGTGCCACGTCTTCCCTCAGGTATCTCTGCCTTGCCAGCGTCTACTGCCCTCGGCCCTCTCACCGGTTCACCAGTACTGTCTGCTGCCACCAACGCCCTCAGCACCCCGGTGCCTGCTGCTGCTGCTGCTGCAGCAGCTGCAGCAGCCGCTGCCGCCGGTACTCCACAGTGACCCACATGGACACCATGCTCAGCCCTAACTCTCCTCTTCCCCCTCAGTGTCCCAGTCCCACCACAGACACCCAGCCCAAGTTGGGAAGAAACTTGACATGTGCCACTCGGCCAATTCTTACCACATCCAATCTAACTCAGTGGAACGCTGCATCACCAGCCATCTTGATAGGGGGCTGCTGTCATCAGAACAAAAGACATCCTTTTCCACCTGGACTCAACATGTTTACCTGAGATAGGAACTGAATGTTTGTTGTAACTGAAACAAACAGGTTTTTTTCTTTTTACTCTCCCTAAACACAGTCCCAGTTTGTGCGTTTGTGTTTGCGAGTGAGTGGTGGCCCTCGTTATCTCAGCAGCCTCTCTGTGTTTGTGTGCGTTCGGGTTGGGGAGGCACTGGTCCGTCAAACAAGCAAAATGTAGAGGAAGGAGTTGGCCCTCATGACCAAAAGGAGCACCTGAATCATTCACCGCCGCAGCACGCTCAAATAGGATGTGAATGAACATTTCTCCAAAGGTCCCCGAGATGAGCACCATTTAGAACCTTTTGTAACTGTTCTGTGCTCCAGTTGGATGATCAACATCCTCTCTGCCTCAGTAGTTCTGGCTGGCCTTTCACACCAAACAAGAGCACCACTTTTCTTTCCATACAGACCTCGTCTCATCCACGTTTATATTGATTAAAATCTTCTGGAATGCTGGATCATGGTTCATTAACATCCAAGTGATGTGACCAGCTGTATTATTGTGGGAGGCCGAGTACATTTCATTGAATTTTCAAAGGAGCGGAAGGTCAAACTTGCTGCTTACCAGTTTGTTTGTTTTTTTCTTTACTTCTCGTGACTTTTTCTTGACAAACTTCTACACATAACCAAAGTTCACTCGAGATTGGATAAAGAGACTGACCAAAGTTAGTCTTGCCTTGTTTCAGCTACTTACGTATGTGCTGTAACACTGGTAAGCTGTGTGGTGTGTTGTGGAAACGGGCACATAATCCAAATCACCTGCAGGCAGCCATTGGAGTTGGAGAAAAGTTCCCATCCTTTCAAGCCCTGTATGATATAGGAAAGCCTTTTGACAAGTCATCCTCTTTATTGGCTCTTACTCACAAAGTGAAGTGACGGTTCAAAGCACTGGATCAAGACGATTTCCCAGTTTATCAGTGCCAGAGGTCATGGCCCTACTGTAAATAAGCATCTTTTTTCATTGCAAGACCTGAAAATGCAAAAAATCCCAACATATATACATCATCTTGCGAATGGAGCAGTTTAAGTTCCTATATCACTGTATATATTTTTCTGTCCTCATGTAGAAGACTAGTATTTGAAAATATTTGTGTAAATAAATGTGTTTTATTTATCGGGTACATGTATGATTGATTGTGTGATTGATTGACTTGAAAGTTCCCACAGGATTTCTTTCGACATTCCAATGTGGCTTTAAAGCAACGACCTGGTGTCACACAGTTGGAGCAAAAATCCAAAATGTGACAAAGTACAGGAAGTGACTGGTCCAATGCAAAAAACGAGACCATTGGGACTTGGTGCCGGGTTCTTCATGACTTCAGTATAAAAAACACGACACAAGTCTTTTGAGCTATGAGCCCATCTAGCATTACTGTTATGTTCCCTGACACTTCAACACATAAAAACTGCATCTGCTTTGTCAAAATACCAATGCAAATTGAACCTGCAAGCAGAGACCAGTGAGCTGGAGCCCTGGCAGCCGCAGAGGCCCAAATCACCGCGCCCCAGACATCGTTGACCACAGGCGCTCAGAACTCGTGTCGGACACTGAGCGCTGGAGCCTGGAACTTGTGTGAGAAACGGGTGAGCGCTATTGAACAGAACTCAACCGAGAAAACGTCTACCATCAGTGCTCAGGCGTCTGTACCTTTGATAAGCACCACAGACTAACAGGCGTTAAAACATTCAACCCCACAACCTTTTTGAAGGTAATAAATAAATGAACCAATCAAGAGATCAATCATTTCATAAATCAATCTGTCGTGGCAAACTGTGTTTTGGGGTGTCCTTTCGTCCCTCTCCGTCCTCTCCCTCCAACGACTGAAGCAGTGAGCCTCCACCATCTCTGTCTGGTCCTCCTGATGGACATTTTTTCCTGACAAAGGAAGTTCTATGAATTGAATTGTGTGCAAATCTGTTCTTGGTGACAGATCTACAAATTCATGATCACATCACTCGGTGGAGCTGCTGGATCATACCAGGATGCAGTAAGGCAAGGCAAGTTTATTTATATGGCACAATTCATACACAAAGCAATTCAAAGTGCTTCACAGAGAAGGCAGTCAAAATCACATTCAAAAGCAAAGAGAATTGTAAAATGGAATTAAGGAAAATTAACATTTTTTTAGTGTGATTCTGTTAGACAACCTGTAATTAAATGTTTTGATAAAAAGCCTGAATAATTAAAATAGTTTTGAGGCCTGATTTAAGAGAAGTGACTGAGTCTGCAGTCCGCAGATGATCTGGAATTTGGTTCCAATGATGAGGAGCATAGTGAGTGAAAGCTGCTTCACCTTGTTTGGGTCTGACTCTGGGAACAGTGAGTAACAGTCTTTCTGATGCTTTATACTTAATGAGTAACTTGGATTTATTTAGGTCCAAGACTGTTCAAAGTATTGTCGACCAGTAGTAAGATTTTAAAGTCAATCCTCTGGTGCACAGGTAGCCAGTGCAGCGATTGAAGCACAGCTGTTGCCTTGGTCCAGTGGACGAGGTCCTTCTTGACAGAGTAGGACCGCTGCTGGACGGCCGGAATATGGTGCTGCAGCCTGCTGATGTGGGAGTTCAGGTGGGTTAAGGTGGCTTGCTCGATGGTTGGGAGAGAGGAAGTAAAGTGGGTTAATGATGGGCACCCAGATGGTGGCATTCGGGCACTTTATTTGGGCCGCTTGGATGGCTGCCCGCATCTCTCGAGGTGCCATGTCACCCTGAAACTGTCTCCTGTTGTTGATCCCAAAGGACAGGATCACCTTCTCAGTCTTTGGAGAGCCTGGAGATCTCAGGAGCAGGTGGGTGACGTGAAAGGGGAGGAGATTTCTGGCTCAGGGGCTGGCCTGTGGGGGCGTCTTTCAGCTGGGGATTGATTTTCCTCCAGCAGGTGGAATAAATTAACCGGTTGTTCCGGTTCTCTCAGTAGCAGGACCTCCTGGATGTGGTCGATGCTGTCCTTTCGGAGACGTCTGGCGAGGCCCCTCCTGGCCCACTTCGTGACAATGTCAAGTGGGGCGGTAAGATCGCCCTCAAAGCTGCCGAGCTTATTTCGGAAAACTTCAATGTCCGCCCGGTAGTGCTCACGGAGGATTAGCATGGTGTAGTGGGCCCAAGATCTGGCGTTGCCCTCGATGAAGAGAGTAGTGGGTTATTTATTGTTAGCGGGCTTAATTGATGTCATTAGTTTTTTATTATTTTGGATGGCAGGCGGCTCAGCCTCAAGACTGGAAACGTTCTCCAGGTGGTGTTGGGCTTTGATTAATTTGTGCCAGGCCTTCACCTTATCCACAAATTGTGGATCATCAGACAGCTGTTGGTTCTGCCGGTTTTTTCCGTGTTGAATCCTATTCGGCTGGACGTACCTTGCATCTAGCTGGTGTAGGTAATGCGCTCCGGGCTGGGTGCGCTGGCCGGCGCCTTGCGTCGCATGCCGCTGGCTGTGGGCTCAAAGCACTGCCGGGATTGCGCTCTGGACTGCAACCGCTGGGCTCCAGGCTCAGAATGCCAGCCATGTTGGAGGTGCTGGTCATGGTGCCTTTAAAATATACTGTATGCAAAAAGAAAAACGGCAAGCAATTGCAATGTTTCGACCCAGTCTGGGTCTTCATCAGGCAAGCTTGCTGTGTTAATGCCTAAAAGCGGTGTAACGGTTTAGGATCCCAGTGCTCAGCATGCAGGCAAATTCAAAAAGAGCACTGTAACAGGTGGGGTACAGTGAGTGGACGGGACTGTTCAGGAACTTCATGGCAGCATTTAAATTGTGCCAATCAGCGGCCAGGAGGTGGACGAGGTCAGCGCACCCGGGCTCCCCCTGTTGTCCGGCCAGGCACAGCACAACACTGGACTGTACAATGTATGAACCTTAAAGTGCTCCTGGCTGCAATCAAGCTCAAGTAACATTTACAACATTTTACATTATTTACAGGTGCCCAGAGGATTCTCTGGAGAGGATCGGAACAGTGTCAAGATTGGAACAGGTCTGGAACTGTGATGATCAAAGTTCTAATCATCATGAATACACAGTGCTTCCTCGGGTAAGTCAAGCCAAAAAATTCAGTAAATTAATTTCTTAAGTCATGGAGTAAACCCTGGATCACACGGTAAAAAAGTGGGGGGCTCGCTATAACATGGTCTCATGGCACCATCTAGTGGCCAAATTAAAAGGCATAGCAAGGAGTGAGGTGAATACTTGGAGGCTTCACTTTCTGTCTTCCTGGGGCTATCAAATTGAGACAGGAATTCCCTGGGGGGGTTTAGGGGGAAGGAAAAGAGGAGGGGTGTGTGATCGGGAGGCCCCCTAGTGGTTGGGTTTAGGTAAAAAGGTAAGGGTTAGGAGGGGTGAAGATTTGTGTTTGAGGGCGGGGGGTGTGTGATATGGGTTGGGGTTAGGAGATGAGAGAGGGGGCACAGTCACTCCACCATGAGTCCCTGTCAACGGGTTACCTGTCATTGAGGCCCTCAGGCTGACACGTCTGGAGTCTGAGGATCCACAGTCGTTCAGCTTTTCTACCCTGGGCTGTGGACCAGGAGGGGTTATGTGGGAGGACAGAGGCCGTTACGTTCTCCCACTCATGTGCAGTAAAGTGTTTGACTCGGGCTTTGTTTGTGTGTGTGTTTTTTTAATTTTAAAATGTTATATGTGTTGGGCAAATCGGGTGAGGATAGAGTTTTGGGTTTCACCTACATACTGGGCATTACATTTTTTGCATATGATTAGGTAAATGCAGTTTTTGACTTTGGGATGTCCAGATTGAGTAATTTTGAAGACCTTTTTGCTAAATTTGTTTTGGATCCAATTGACTTGTTTGAAAAAATCTGTATGACCTTTGCCCTTGGGTGCCTTTAACGGCTTGATCCTGGATTTCACTAGGAAGTCTTTTAAATTTTTGTTTTTTCTGTAGGCCGAGATTACTCTGTGGTCTTGAAGGAGGGGGGTGATTGATTGGAATTTGGAAACGTGCAGTTTGATGTTGTAGATGAGGGGGCCTGCTGAGTGGGAGAAGGTGGTGATGAGAGGGAGTATTTGATCATCAGTGGGGGGCCTGGACTCAAGAAGGGAGGCTTTGCATCCCCTCAGGAAGGTCCTGCAGTAATCCCGATGGTGTAGGGCCTTGAAGAGGACTTGGGAGGCCGAATGAACATCTGCTGGTTGTGTGCAAATCCTGTGGAACCTGAGCAGTTGGGACTTGACGAGGCCTGCATATGTGTGCTTGGGCTGGTGACTGGTTTTGAAAAATAAGGTGTGTGTGTCAGTGGGTTTGAAATAAACTTTGACATCTACTGTATGTGTCGTGCAAAATTGTGGGTCTTTGTATGTCGTGGTGTCCAAAATGTCTACTGTTGTTGCACTGATTGTAGATTTCATTGTAAAAGAGGGTTTAGGGTTAGGGTTAGGGTTAGGGTTAGGGTTAGGGTTAGGGTTAGGTTAGGGTTAGGGTTAGGGTTAGGGTTAGGGTTAGGGTTAGGGTTAGG
>JASSRZ010002953.1:0-37718 GCA_032164315.1 Malacoctenus gilli
ACACACACACACACACACACACACACACACACACACACACACACACACACACACACACACACACACACAGCCCACACTGCTTCTCATAGAACATTCTGTGAGATCAGATCATTGATGGTGCTGTGTGGACACGCTCTCTGATTCGAGAAGTTTTACACATCATCAACTTGAAACTATCAACTATAGAAGATATCCGTCTATAAATCCAACCAGCATCTTTGCTGCTCGTAGCCCAAATCTTTCTCAGTTTGTCACCTTGGCATTAAAACAGCCATCCTGTTTTATATAAAACATACAAAGATCTAAGCATTAGCAGGTTTCAGTTCTTCTCACATTGTGGGTACCTCACCCTTGTTTTTTTTATTGTGTCGTACACATGTAAAGAAGAATATGATTCAAAATATATCCACACACAAGTCATCAGAGTATTCGTAAGAAATTCAGGTCCGTTCATCACACACAAACACAGCTGCTTTACATTGATTGCTCCGATCCAGAAATCAAATAATGATCAGGTTGTTTTGCCTTTGTACATAAGCACGATGATGTGTTCGCTGTAAAATCTATCTATTTATTTATTGATTTTGACCAATCTTATATCTTATAGAAGTCAGTCAACATATTGTGCAGTTGGATGAATCTTTCAGACCTCACAGACATTTATGTCTTTTTTATTGGTTTGGCCACAGGACTCCTTTTTGGTGGCCTCTGATGATTACCAGCAGGCAGAGGAATAAAAAGTTTGAAAGCTTGTTTGCTTAACAGATTCTTAGGTTGGATATTGATTTGTTGGATCCACAATGTGGCTTTAGTCACTGAGTGGTCAAGGTTTTTTTCTGCTCTATTGCATCCATCTTTTCCTGGTTGGATTCGTTGTATTCAGGCTCTTCCCCAGAAACCTTCTAAGTTGTCAGTGACTCACTTCACCAAAAAACAATGCGGGCTTGTCTAACCACCTTTCTCGTGAGTAATTAAAGGACTCCTGAGAATTTGTTGAAGTTGCACCTTTTAGGAAACTGAGCTGAAGTCTTCCTCATACAGCAAACATACATACTCTTTCATCTGACTCTCGACAAGTGCAGATGTGCCTCTCTCTGCTCCCTCCCTTGAACCCTTTTGCCTGCCTGCTATCTTCGTTCTGTCTCATCTTAAAGCCTTGCTGACATTTTTCCTCCTAAATCCTAAAACTTACCTACCCAGAGACAAGATGCAGGGGCTGCAGCTTTTCTGGCTGGGACTCACCCAGCTCGATGCATTTCTGCAAGGAATGGAGGGTTTTATGCTTTTCTGTTCTTTCCGTGGAGGACGTTGAGGTCCTCTACATATTCGGATTCATGACTAAGTTTTTGCTTGTTGGAGCTGGTGGATTCCTGGGCTACCGGAAATTTCAAAAGCTGGTGGCAGCTGTTGCCAGACTGCCGTCCAAGCCATTGCTCTGAACCATCAACGCTCAGACTGGGTGTGTGATGACTCGAAGACAGGATGCTCTGTGGGCCATACTGGGGATGATGTCTGACAGCATAGCCAAGTTGGGTGCCACCAAGGAGAAGTTGGCGACTTGGATTGGGGGTAACTAACACGAAGATTCAGATGGATTTGAACTGCCACTGTGAGGACCTGTTGAGGACTGTAAGCAGACAAAACATGTCCTGCCTGGAACAAAACATCTCTCTTATCCATATCTGGCTCCCTGAGAGCAGCCTTGGAACTGCTCCTCTCCAACTTTGTCCTACATAAACTGCATACAGACGTTCTGCTCATGCACTCCACCTGCCCCCCGGACTCAATGCCTTGTTGTTGGATTCCATAATTGTACTTTGTCTATGTCTGGGCCTCCAAACAAGGATATGGTCCTGACTCTCACTTTGTTGGCAAGCGGATCCTTCTCAGTAAAATGAGTCAGAAAAACAACCTTTTTAGTCCGTCATTCATGTCCTGACAAACATTTAATGAGAGCTGTGAGCACAGGGATAGATCAGGCTGAGAAAATGCCTCTGGGTGCTTGAACAACTCATCTCATTGTGACCCCACTATCATAAGCTGCACTCAGGACCCGGTGTCGTCGGGGATGCTTTCAGTTGCACATGCCGGGTTGTGAATGGACGACAATCAAAGTGAGTCAAGCAGCGACTTCACTAAAGATGCTGAAGCAGAAAGTTGGAACACTGAAGTGCATTTCACTGTCACTACTTTTGTAATGTTTTTTTCCTTGGGGAAGTAGCACACAGAGCCTTAAGTTTACTCATACATACATATATACATATATACATGCTGGATTTTGCAATGACAGACGAATGGCTCTTTTTCACTCAGACCTATGCATTCTTTTCAAATGAGTCTTTTGGTTATGAAAGTACTCTAAAAAATTGACTGTAATGGCATAACTACAACACTGAACACTTTCTTCTACCTGTAAACTAAGACTGTGGGGGTTACCAAGCAGACATTTTCCTCTGCACCATCACATCTTAATTGAAAAAAAAAGGCACCATCGAAGGGGGACTCAAAAAAACCCCACTTCACTGAGGAGGGATGAACACCACAAAACGTGGGAAAAAATGAAAGTATCAGAAACTCACTCAAAAAGAGGACTGTCAGATTGAGAAGATACAAGGATCAATGTATCAAGGAGTATGAGAGGCTGGTAGGTTATGGTTAAACGTTGATGAAGTGGCACAGGATTAGGGGGTACCAGGGAGGGGAAACAGGTGGGATCACTCACACAATGACAATGAGAATCGAATCTGATGCCACAATAAAACAAGAAGTCAGAAGCCACACATACAAAGGAAAACTAAATTTAGCTGTGGAAAAACAAAACAAAACACAAAACAGGAGCAGATCATGGCAATACATGTTTACTATGATGAATGTTTTGCCTTCCAATCCGCACACGATGTAGAATAGTGAATTATGAGTATAATTCATAGGAGGCTGTGTATGTTCCCACTGAGCATAGTTCACTCAAAGAGGCATTGATATTTAGATAGATGGGCCACAATGGTCGAGAACCCACTTGAGTGCGCATTAATACATAGACAAGTGGAAAATGATCATAACCACACCTGGTTGTTTTTCTAATTTGCTTATTTATGTGGCTTTCATCAAATGTCATGAACTTATGGCATTGTTGCACTGAAGGAACACTCAGCCAGGATGAAAACGATGCAAATAATTATCTCCGTTCCTCCAGAAATGAGGCCATATCATGTGTCCAGAACCAAATGTTTAATATCCCTGGTGATCAACACAGTCATGCTTCACTGTCCTCTACCCTGATTAGCATAACGAAGGCTCTTATGGGAAGTATTAGGCTTGAAAGTCCATCGCAGAACATCTTCATTAGTGCCTCTGATTACAAGAATTCCATGTGGGCCTGCAGCAGCCACAAATTCTGTCTGAATGTGTGGAATGTGTGTTCGTTCAAAACTTTTACTCATTTATACCTATGTACGTTCACAAACATATTGTCATTGTTGCAAATTAAAGTGTTTTTTTCCCCATTTGGTGCTGCTATAAAACAGTGTGGAACCTAGTAAGACACCTACAGACAGTGAGACACTGAGCTAATTTGATAGGCCATACGTCTTGTGAATATGTTGAAGATGTGACAGATAAACAGTCACATTATTAATGTACCTAAAAATATGAAGATTGGCTGTCTGCTTTATTGAGTTTTAATCGACAAAACTTTGACCATGTGCAGCAGAGCAGCACTGATGAGTCCTCAGACCAAAACCATGACTTGACAGAACCCAATGTCCCCAACTGCTCTCTGTCCAGCCTTGACCAGAATTAAGAGGGTTCTATATGCAGCCAACATTTCTTTTCTAATTAAACCAAACTTTATAGAGTGCGAATTATCACAAGCAGGGTCCGACAAAGTTACAGGAGGTTCGGCATGTGGCGCTCAGACTATTGCCAGCAATGGTGCCCAATAAGCAAACAAAGCCAAACACTTAACAAGACAATAATCAAAACCAGGCTTGGAGCAGGTACAGGCTCTTTCACGGCATGATTGAGCTTATTTTTTATGGTGAGTTCAAATATCGAAATGTATTATTCAAAGTTGGAGAATTAAAAGTGGTAAATCGGTAAACTCTAACCTTTCAAATGAAGTCATGCCTTTACGGGCCTTTAAAAAACTAACCAAGCAAACATCGGAAAAATAGAAATAATGAGGTCAGTGTGTTAGTTTTCAGAAAAACAATGGTCCACACTTGTCACGAAACATGTCATGATCCTGCTTCATGATGCTATCTGCTCTATACTGTTCACACCTCTGTTTCCAAAGTTGTCCGACAATGTTGGTGACATTTCAATATTCTGTTCAATTCAGTTTTATATACCCTGAAATCAGAACAAATGATATCTTGGAGCAGAAAATCTATATTCACACATTCTGCTTACAGTGTTTTAAAGGGTATTGATGTTCTGGTGGAAAAAAACTGTACCTGATAGGAAGAAAGGTAAATTACTGCACCCTTTGAGGGCAGCGGAGAAAAAAACAGGATGATGGTACATCCTTCCATAACCATGTCTAAAGTTGAGTTTGCCTTTAAGGCAAACAGAAATATAGTTGTCACATCTGGGCTTGAACGGTCCTCACTTGCAGCAGACTGAAAGCCCCAAAGGAACCACCACCACCCTTATTTCATCTACCAACCCCCATCACACAGGCCTGCCTGGAGAAGCTGCACTGGCTCGTTAGAGTTATGGGGGTACAAGAGACGATGCTTCCATGTGACTCACCAACCATCTAATGCAGTTACTCTAGAGAAGAATAGAATGCTTTGGTACAAAATAAGGAATCTGATGGCAGTGAGTTTGCACATATGGGGCAAGAATGAGACTGTGTGTTGTGTTTTGTTGAATGTTATTCTTGTGCGAGACTCTCTGGGCAGACACAGAGTACATGGGGAAAGACATACTTTGCACCAGCAGCTATAACAAGAAGGCTGTTTGAAGAGCCTGCTGGGCTTTCCTTCCACACAAAGCCCCATTAAAGATTAGATCTGACAAAACAGTAGTGCAGGGCGAACAAGGGTGTATGGAAGTTCCCAGAGTCTGAATGAAAAAACAAAACAAAAAACATGTGCTCACAAACCCTGGTCAACACAGTGAAAAAAATGAGGAACAATTAAAGGGCTGAAGGCTGCTTTCAGACCACAACAATTTGGAGTCACCCTGAAACACCCTAAAGTTTTGGCCCGTTACTTGGTTTGCTTCATTCTCCCACTGCACTAATGAAGTGGACCATAGCAGCTGGACAATGTCATGCAGTTGAAACAGTTGGATGTTTGGGCCCCTACTGTCAGGAATGAGCTCTGATTTGGAACAACAAAGCACAAAGAAGAAGAAGGAAAAAACAGTCTGGTTCACTGATTGGTTCGGATTGAAAACTATTACTTCCTGTTTCAAAGGCAAACGTCTGCTTGTTACAACTCACTACTTCTAGACAGTAATGGGCAGTCAGGAGCTTCATCCTGGGCCATCAGCTTGTTCTGTCATTATGTCAGGGGCACTGCTAATAGTCTCCTTGCCTCTGACAAAGTTGAATATCAGCAATGAAGCACTACCAGGTTACAGATCAGAAGGTTGCTGCAGTGAAAAACCTCACCAGCACCAGCCAATGTGACCTTATTCAACTGGAATGCAACCGAAATTATGAGGCTTTGTCCGCCAAATAGCCCCAAAGTGCATTTGAAATATCAAAAGGGTCAGCTGAGAAATTTCCACTATGTGAAGCGGAAAGATGCACAAAGATGCTTGAAGCACTGTTGGAACACTCTGCAGCAACAAAACATAAAAAGATGATTCAACTTGGACAGTCACAGATGTCCAGTTCTGATGCCATGTTATGTTTCCAAAGATGAAATGTAGCCGCTCCGCTGTCAGGGCAGATTGACTGGTTTGACAGTTGGAACAGTCCTTTAGGGGCAGCATTTGTTTTGTTTTGTTTTTATTACTAAATCTTCATTGGAGAATGGTTTAAAGGTCACTAAAGGCTCTGAAGAACACTGAATATATATGCACAATTCCGTGATTGATTTTCTGGAAGCAGAGAAGGATTTCTCAATCTCTCACTGAGTCACTCACTTGCTTATCTACCCCTTATTCCATTTAAGGCTCATGGGAGCTGATCCAAATTGGATTGACCCTAACCCTGGATGGATGTCAGTCCATTATTAAGAGACAGTCAGTTCAAATGTACTTGTTCAGTCCCATGAACAAGTTGGTGTCACCAAAGGAACTGCATGTTGATGGAGTTGTTGCAAGAACACTTCACTGCCACACAATCTCATGCAGAGTCATTATTAGTTCTTTAATTCATGTGATAAATCAACAGATTTTAACTTGTTCATATTTTACCTCAGATTAATCACATGACTTGTTCTGCGCCTAGTGTGGACAGTTTCCTGTATATGTGATGGGTCAAGCATGAAATTAACTGAAAAAATTTCTATGTAAGCTGAAACAACATGTTCACTTTATTTGTCCCAAAGACCACAAACTGACAAGCCTCGTGTTAGTTTGTAATCGCAACAGATTAGTTTCAACTGCTTTTATGTTTATCTTCACCCAATTACCATACATTAGGCATCAAAATGAGTCGTTAATGAGCACTGCTGGTATCTGTGAATAATTTGAATAATTCTCTTCACCAATTTACAGCATTGAATTAAATACATACCATATTGTAATAAATTATATCTTCATGTGGAAAAAAAACATTAACATTTGGACCAGATAAATTGAAATAGGCTGCTAACTAGTTTAGCTTTGTGCTGGTTAACAAAGCATTAAGCCACCCGCTGACTGGTCTACCTCTACAATGGCATGGACCTTTGTAGTAGGTGTTCTACAGTACACTTTTATTAAATATATTGGTTTCTGCAGTCAGCTGTCTGAGAGAAAAAAAAAAAACATGTGCACCATCTGAATGAAGTACAAAACCAGAACAAAGCAAGGTTAAAAAACAATGCAGTGACTTTTCTCTTGTGCAATTTAGCATGATCAAAGTCATATAACAGCTGGCTAACAGTGGTTATATCACAACAGTGTAAAATCAGTTTAAAAAAATCAGAAATTTGTTGAAACACTTCTGGGATCTAATTCGATGATGTCATTGTTGCACTTTGCAACAATGTTGCACTTTCTGTTGCACTTTGCAGAACAGCTTGTCTCCTTGGGGTGGGGGGCAAGAGCCCTTTGTGATCGGCCCTGCAACTTTAAATGGCATAAGCAGTCAAGAAGATGATTTAGTTTGCGAGCTACTTGCATCTATTTTCTTCTCTCTTTGTTGGGTTTCAATTTAATGATACCTGCTGATAGCTCCAAGTTTTTTTGTTTAGTTGTTTTGGTTTTTTTAACGATTGAGAGGAACTGAAAAGGCAACAATATGTCGGCCAGGGGAGCAACGTTGGCGGATGAATCATCACAGCGACTCTGTCAAAGCAACTGAACCCTCCATCACCAAGTGGAAAGCGGCAATATGTGAACTGACGCCGCAGGAAACAGAGGAGCTGGTGTACAGTGGCCTCAGCTGTGGGTGTGTTTGTGTGACACACAAATGTCAACATGGGGTGTCTTAATGTCTTGTAGATCCCACGTTGAGGTTGCAGGGATTTAAATACAAACTGACTGGGAAAAATTAGAGTTACATCACAATTATACAATTTGGGATTTTCGAAAGACAGCAAATGAGTTTGTTTGTTCTGTGACTGCAACAAAAGAGAGCATGTTACATGCACTGCAATAAGTGCAATGCTTTGAATTAGCACATTACATTACAGTGACAAAGTAGCTACTTAAACACAGCAGACTGAACACTGAGTAAGTTCTGCACAACAGCAAGCTGCAGACTTTACCAGAGCAGCTGTTTTCTATTTAATAAATGGCCTCGTAAACACATCGTCTCCCCTTGGTGGGAATATATGTGTATTTAGAGCTGCCGTATCTCTCGTTTCACGCAGCTGGATGGCCTCTGCTGAGATTTTACAGAGAAGGCTCATTTGGTTTAATGTGCTCATCTTTACAGGGCTCATCTTTATCATGCAAAGGTGGTTGGGATTAGCGCGCGGCCTCACAATGGAGCTCCAGACTGCTGGGACACACTCATCTGTGTCAGGGGCCAACAGCGGGATCACACAATCATTCACAATAAAGATCCACAGAGATCATTTTAAGCTTTAAAAATGGCAATTTTTTTCTGTGCCTTTGTGTGTAATTGTGTTTAAGATAGAAAAGTGACAGAGTGCTTTTACCTGAGGCGGTTTTCTTCTCGCACAGGCGTCTGGGAATGATGGACTGTTCTCCAGATTCAGATATAATGTGCGCTGTGATTGGTAAAACCAGCCTCTGCACTTTTACAACTAAATTCAAATGTCTCTTACCACATGTTTTATGCATATTAAAGGGGGGCATATTGATAAGGTGCTGGTTCTGTTCCAATGGTCAAAAAGCCCGGGGGGACAGTGGACAGTGATGAGATTAGCTGTCTTTGAAGCATTTGTCCTATCACCTGGGACACTGTTTCCAGCTGCCCTCAGGCCGCTTTATGACTGGAGTTTGACATACATTCGCACAGTCACTGATGACCATGGGGGATTTTTTAGGGGTAGGGGGGTTCACGGCTGTGTGATATTAGTTGATAGTGTTGCTGGAGATTGTAAAAGTCAGTTGAAAACTAATAACTTCAACATGTGATTTGAAGGTCTTCCCACTAAATGCTTTCTCTCTTTCGCTCTCTCTCCCTCTTTCTCTTTCTCTCTGCCTTCTCACGTTCAGCAGTTTCCACCTCATAGATGGAGCCTTTATTGATTGTATCGTTCTTGCTGCTTGTGTGCCTGTGACTTCTTGCCCGTTAACAGCTGACATGATGTAGCAATGAAATGATGAAGTGAGATATCATTGAAATATAGTCCGTCATTAACACTACAAAACTGGAAGAAAAATAAACTGTGAATCAGGTCCTTTGTTCATTCACTTCGTGTCTGATTTTATTTGAGCTTGACTATTTCATCAGTTGGTTCTTCAATTATGTTTTTATTTGTTTTATTGAATGATAGATATTATAAGATATTATTTTACCTATAACATTTGTTTCCATTCACAAAAAAATATTTCATGATACGAATTTAGTTTTAAATTGAATGGACTGACTAAAGGTTTTGTGCTGGAACTTTGCATGTCGCTCAGGTGTCTCATACCTCTGAGCATCTAGATGTCACTTCATCCACGTCAACGTCCTTGTTGTCAGCCTTTCTGCACCACTCTCATTGACTCATGCCACTCACAACTGAAAGTGGACGGGCATTTTACGTAGTCTTGCTGTATCATGGGAAAAAAATGGTATTCGGTATTTTCTTTTGATTATTAGTCACACTAGTTGCTTCGTGGTCAATGTATAAGTGTATATCCAGATTTGTTTTGGTTCATTTGTCAGTCTATGTCGTGTTTGTGTTTTACTGCTTTGTGTCACAGCGGGCCAGATAATCCAGTGTATATAACAGCACCTTTGAGTTCAGTCAGTCAGATCTGTTTCATTACGATAGTGTAACTGCTGTTTGTTGAGACATTAAGTAGTTAGGTTCAGTTTGTTGTTAGGCTCTGCTTTTTGGGGAAATAAAGCCCACTGTTTTGAATTCAACCTGCCCTTCCTCCGTGATTCATTGACTCAGTCTTTCACTCTTGCACATTGGGACCTAATTCGCATGTAAAACTGGGAATGTATACGAGGACGTATACGTGCAGCTATATCATGCAGCCTGTGAGTTTGTGGTTCTTTGCAGCACAGATGCCTGGAAACAACAAGATGACCTCATCGGAACCACGACTTAAAAAGATGTGCAAACACAAAAAGTGGAACATCTGACAATCGTGCTCTTGATAGGCACATGCATGCACGCAAGAGCACACATACATACAATAAATCATTACAAGAACACAAAAGTCCTTGCTCATACATAAACCCATTCACTGCTGGAATAGATGGAAGAAAGCAGTGCAGAAACTGGTGGTTAGTTGGGTCAGCAAACATTGAAATTATCAAGTTTTTTCAAATACAACCATCAGATTCTTGTTAGCCTGACACCCTTTCTTTGCGCAAGCTGTGTTTCAATCTTGATTTTTTTGGTAACCTAATTGATTTCTTTCTGTCTGTTCACACGATCACTCAATGATGTGATCAGTTTGATGTGCAGCTTTTTTTGCACTCATAATATTATCCTAATCAGTCACTGGATCATTCCCACATGCTTATCCACCACCTTTTGTTTTTTAAAAGTGTTTTTTAGGCATCATGTGGCTGCATCCTGTCATGTATCAAACTGTTTAAGTCCGCAAATATTTCTTGTTTTGTAGTACACATTTGACTACTAGAGCCTTCAAATAAGTAACGATGTATGGATTTATACTAAAATATCAATGACTACGCTACAGACCTGTTTCCTATATTTACAGTCAGTCGTGTGAAGTAATATCATTATTTGCACACAATCAAAAGTAATTGAACTATCTGGAGCACATCTAAATGAAACATTGTTGGTGGGAACTAGTCCCCCCCCCCCACCTGGGTAAGAGTGTTTATTATGTGAGCACAGCAGCGCGATGCTCAGTTAGTCACATCAGTCTGTAAAGACATTAGACAGCAATGGTAGAGCGCAGACACAGTCATCTGTGGTGCCATTTCAGCCACACAAACAGCCAAGACAAGTGTGCGATGTCTACAGAAAGATGGTGAGGAGTTGTGCAACACAGCAAACAATGTTAAACGCTTCAAGTGGGATCAAAACCCAGAATACCAGTTGTTTAAAACATAGCTGCCTGAGAAGGAGAGCACAGTGCTGCACAGCTTTATTTTATTTTTCAGAGTTTCATATTGAACATAGTGTCAGTGTTGGATCAGTGTTGCAGATATCAGCCTGTGTTTTGCTCAGTATTAGATTGGAAAGGAAACAGGTGTTAATTAACATCACAAATTATCAGCAGCCCTGGTAGCACTCACAGCATAGCTCTGGTTCTGTCTTGACCCAAGTGCTTTTCTGGTGTATCTTGTGGTTACTTCTGGTTTGCCAACTCCTCGCTGGTTACCAGTTAACCATAAAGGCCAATATAGCTATGTAGCAGTAAACACCTTTCAAAAACCTATATATAAGTTTTATACAGTGAGTGTTTCCTCACACAGGAACAATGATCAAATGATGTGATGTCATCAAAGCATCGAACAAAGGGGAGAATCTATACAAATGTGTTTGCATGTCTGAGATGAGGATAGTTCAATTCATGAATTTGTCTTTTTCTGTAAACACACTGACCATCCTGAACTGGAGTGTTTGTGATACATCTGACACTGCTGTGATCCCTGCACCCAATCTTTGATGCTCCTCAACTGCTTCTCCCCTATCGCTTCAAGCACATCGTGCCACAAGAGGATTTGTTTGCTGCTTTTGCCTCTCAGAGCTCTATTGTGGACAAAGAACCTGCTTTCCAACCAAATTTCCAGATGTAAAAAAATACATGTTTGTCAGTATTCGTGGTCATATGACTCCAACAAGATGAACCTTCAGATGGGGTTGAGGAGAGGGAAGGGAAGTGGGGGGCGGGGGGCTTAGCGCACATATCTCATTACAGGCTTTTGTTTGTAGCTTTGGCTCTGCTTAATACAGCCAATGGATTGTGTCTTTGGGCATTGTCTGGGATTCATCCTCTTAGTGCCTGACACATTCCATGAATTATTTGGATTTCATGGGACTTACCTAAATAGCTACTTAAAAAGCAAATCCAAATCCATGGAGATACGGTCCACCTGAGGTGACAGCACCGAGCCAATACACGGCTTGTAGTTGCAACGAGGTGAACTGTGAGGAGGGGAAGCTGCTCGTCATCAGCACTTCCTGCACTGCAGCATGCTGGGCTCATACATGTCTCATTAGAGTAGACACAATTATGAACTCTTTCTGTTTGAGTTTTGCATTTCTTAAAGTACCACAGCAACCCAGCGCTGATTCTCCCTTTATGTATGAGCGTTGTCCAGCCAGTAACACACAATAAACAATGTGAACTGCGCACAACCATCTGCCATGTCTTGGGGCACATTCCAATTCTTTCGAACACCTAAGAATGCATAAGGATTGGTTAACCAATTTCTGCTTTGCTGAAAAAACAAGAGTCAGGACTTCATGACCACCTCCAGACCATTGCAGAGACGGCGAAGGAACTGGTGGTAGATTTACACATGTGCAGACAACCACTGACCTTGGTGAACATTCAGCGAATGAATATTGAGACAGCGGACTCTGATTCACCTAAGAAAAACTGGACCAAACAGATACATCACTGCACTTTTTAGGAAAGGCCAGAGGAGGACTGAATTTACTCAGGAAACAAAGGCCCTTCTTTGCCACCAATGTGGCATTCACCTTTTTGGGGAGTAGCACCACTGATGGAGACAGGACAAGACTGGACAAGCTCATCCAGAGAACCAACTCTGTCCTGGGATGCCCTCTTGATCAAGTGCAGGCGGTAGGAGACATGGAGTTTGTTACTTATTATCATATTTTGTATAGTTGGCCTTCCTTACACTGTGATCACTTTACTGCTGTAATCATGCAAATGTTCCCACGGTAGGATCAACATAGTAGTACACTGAACAAAAATATAGATACCCTATGTCAAATATGAGTTTTATGAACACTTGGGTTATGCAATATTTAAAGAAACGTTTAATATATTTTCAGTAATTACTGATCTTCATATCGGCATCAATAGCATCGTGATATGGCTATTTGTACTGGATTGACAGTCCTTTGAACATGATTGGGATCAGGTTGAAGAATTCGAATTGTCAGTATCTTGTGTGTCCGCCAGCTGCCACACTGAGCTGACCTACATTGCCTGGAACTGGAACACGGTCCCGGACACATGCATCCAGAACATCCCAAAGATGCTCAATAGGGGACAGGTCTGGCGAATATGCAGGCCAGTCCAGAACTTCAACGTCTTCTGTTTGAAGGAATTCCATACAGATGTGGGAAACATGAAGCCGGGCATTTTCATGTATAAAGGTGATGTCGATCCCGCAGATGGATGAGCCGGATGTGGTGCTCTTGTGCTAGAGTGGTCACACGTGGCCGACAAGGATTAGGCCGAATTGTAGTTGTGCCGGTCAGTTGGAAATGAACTCTTAAACAGCTTAGAGTCTGATAGCGGACATTGAGCCATGCAGCTACTTCTCTGGAGGAGAACTTCATCCAACATGCAAATGGCACGCTCCAGTATAACTTGCGACATCTGAGGCATGATGACTTGTGACAACATTTGACATTTTAGGGTGGCCTTTTATTGTCCCCAGTCCAAGGATTGTCCAACTGTTGCTCATTTTGTCTGATCACCCACTGGACATACCCCACCCATGCACTGAGTTAAAATAACAACTCACTGAGTAATGCTTCATTGACAGCAAGTTGAATTAAAAATCATACACAAATCAAGAGAATATTACTTTTGTAAAATAAAATGTCAGCAAATGCTCATTTACAGGTGTTTAACTCCACATGGCAACAACATTAGACATAGGCATTTATATATTTGTTCAGTGTATCTTATCTTTAAATCCAATCAAGTGTCCCTTGGTGACAGCCTTGGGAACCCTGTATCTGTGTTGTTCATCTGTGTTGTTCTCATCCTGTCTCCTGGTGGCCTTGAGACATTTCTGAACTTTCGTACATTCAATATCCCTCAAAGATGAACTGATTCAGGTCAGAAGTTGTCGTGTTTTCTTCAGATTTTCCATAAACAGTTTCCAAGGAAAATCTGCTGGCAAGTGTCAAGCAGCTGGACTATGAATTAGCATGTTAGAGACATGGTTTGTCATCTGGGAAAAGGTTGCTTGGGCCTTTCCAGGTCAGAGAAGAGGTCCTGCTTCAACTTCAAGGTACCCTTTGGCTTTGTTGATGGATGAAGGACTGGTGGTTTTTGAGACTGGCAAATGGATTAATGCAGCAGTAATGGGGATGAAAGAGAGCCCTGCACTGGTATCAGCCAAATACAAAGCTGGCTGTTGTTACTCTGTGAGTCTAAGGAGCTTTATTTCTGTCTTTGAGCAGAAAAAATACTTAAGCTTTGGAAACAATAGAAAAACATCTGCTATCTTGTACTAGAAGATTTGTATAAACACTCATTTCCAGAATCATTTCTGTGTTGAATTTGGATTTGATTATTTGGAGGGTCACAGGGAAGCTGTCA
Source organism: Malacoctenus gilli (assembly GCA_032164315.1). Lineage (NCBI taxonomy): Eukaryota > Metazoa > Chordata > Actinopteri > Blenniiformes > Labrisomidae > Malacoctenus > Malacoctenus gilli. The sequence goes on from JASSRZ010002953.1 coordinate 14,248, forward strand.
GTGACCGCAATAGCTGAGCTCCACCCTATGGAGTGAGAACTGAAGTTATCATATAAGGAATTTGTGAATGTTTTTTTTTTGTTTGTTTTTAGTTGGTTTGATCCACTGTGCATGTCAGCAGGAAGAAGGAAATGAATGTTTTCTAGATGCACTGCGTAATGTAATCCTTGGAGAAGCTGGTGGAGTTTGAGGGAAGGCTACATTGGAGATGCAATGTGGAGAAGTCCTTGTTTCCCTGCTGGACACAGCTCTCCATGCTCATCACACTGTCAGCAATTAGTCCGAAAACTTCTCAGAATCCTAAATCTCCTGACAGTCATGTGAACGTATCCCCTGCTCAGCATGATGGTTCCGAGCCACACAGGCAACACACGTGATAGAAACGCTGACAGCATGTCTGCGCTGTGGAAACTTTAGATGGTCTGTCCTCTGATGGAGCCAAAGCTGCACCTCACTTGATGCCTGTAAACACGCTGTGGCCGGCAAGAAGAGCTTCACTCGAGTTGACAGTTTGGATTGTTTGATGGTTTCTAACAATCCAGGGGTGAGGGGTGACATCATACAGCGTCCTAAAATTGTGCATTCTACTATTTTGCCAAAATCAGGAACAGCCAATAGTTTAGTATGTACTGAGTGTAGCAGTGTCAAACTCCAGGTACATTGTCCACATCTGGCCTGTCATTTTATGTGTCCCACGGGTTAAGCTGAGCCACTTTGCAAACTGCTCACCACTGCATTACTGAAAAACTAAATAAAAAGCTGCCTTTAGTGTGAACTACAGGTTTTACAATAATACTTTTATACTATGGCATGTAACACGACAGCCAGATAGATTTTAGTGGATCTACATTGTTGTGTAACTTAATTTAACATTGGTGAAAAATGTGAAACCTCCAAAAAAAAGTGCCTGAGTGCCAAAAAGGTGAATAAATGATTGGAGTGGTAGTTTGTAGCAGTGCGAGGTGAGGGTGTTCATGTTTGAAGAAGAAAACTGTTCTCTCTTCTCTTTTAACCCCTTTGGTGCACAACATATGCACAACCCCTCTCACACACAGTTTGAAAATAACCCTCAATCATTTCCATTGTTATTTCATGCTTGTTTTTTAAATCTAATCAGATTTGTTCATTTTCAAGATTGAACATACTAATGCTGAAGTACGAAATTGATAACTTGTTTTTTGATTAATGGAGGTCACTATTTCCATTTTTTGTTTTTATTTTAAGAGGCACTGTGTAAGTTTTTACTGAACAAATGTCTTTACAATGGCCTTTTTATTTGAACCTTAACGACTGAAGCATCGTTAGATGAGCAGACTGATACCTCAGTAGTTCACCACCAACACACCTATAAGCCTGTAGGCTATTTTCTAAAATTTACTTGGGGTCCGAAATTCCCACGCTGGCACTGCCGATGTGACGTCAAGCACGTGTTCACGTTAGCAGACATCACATCTGCTTTGCGTAGCAAACAATCGAAGCGCTATATCTAAGATGGAGTTTGTGGATACTCGGAAGCAACCATCTAGCTCAATTCATACACCAATGGCAACTCCACGTAAGGCAAAAAAAGTTTTTTAAAAAAACTTGTCAAATGCCATTAAATAATCAAAGATTGGGAGCGACCGGCACGGGGCAAAGACAAGGGTCAACATTGGACACACATTTGAGTCTTGGAGGGAGCTCAGAGAATGCGCTGGGGATAAAAAGGGACCCTGAAATGGCTTTCCTTCTACTGGAAAGGTAAGAAAATATAACACCGACCACTGAAAATGGCCTTGTGTTGTTCTAAATTCACAACACGACAACACGACACGGTAGAACTTGTCTGTTTATGTTATGATTTATAAAAGATACTAATACTGATGCTCTACTCTATTCTATTCATCCAAGGCCAATTTAGTTAATTTTCTTGAGTGTCAAATATATTGTGGACAGCCTAGTTTCTCAAACAATAAATGTAAAAATAATCAATTGTCTTACGTCTGTGAGCATCGTTCCCGTGAATCAACTCGTCTTATTCATCTGGGATTATTTCTGTTCTGAAGTGTGCTCGTATGGGTGTGCGCTATGAGAACGAGCACAAGAGTGCTGCAGTTCTGTGTTTTGACCACAGGTGGCAGTGTTATTAGAAAACTCCATATTGCTTCTTTAATGAACAAAAGCATTTTTTAATTACATTAGGGTCATAGAAATGGGTGTAATTGATGGAATAAAGAGGAAACACTTAAGTCATTTTCTTTGCTTTTGAATTTAATTTTATATGCAAAAATGATACTCACCTTTGTTTTAATATACGTAAGTACACACTCGCTTGTTATCCATATAAACTAAGCTTTTGCCGCTCTGCTAAAAACACACCAATTTTAATTTGCATACTGAATCCATAACTGAGAGCATCACCAATTTGCTCAATTATTTATTTGTTTGTAATCAGTCAACAACAGTAACAAACAGCACTCGATCTTTTTTATAAAGAAAATAATGCCATAGACATGAGATGGAGATCACTGCTTTATGCAGGTAATGAGGAACCACCAGTGGTCTGTGACATCCAGCACTCACTGAATTGGTTTACGCCTGGCATAAGGAGTAGAACTGCGTAGAAGCCTGAAGTGAGGTGGTTTGGTTACCTGGTATGGATGCCTTCTTGACACCTCCCAAAGGACAGTGTTCAGGGAGGGTCCAGCTGGGTGGAGGGACCAAGTCCCCACATTGGCCTGGGAGCACTTCAGAACCAGACCTGGTCAATGTGACCCGAGAGAGGGAAGTTAAAGGTCCTTTGCTTGAGCTGCTGCCCCGTGACCAGTCCTCGACGCCACGAGTAGATCATGATGAAGATACAAACAGACAACAAAAGACACACAAACATTTCGATCACTCATACAAAATCAGAGAAATCGGGCTTCATTACAAAGAAGCTGTGGGATAGGTTGCTTAAACAACACTTTGTGGAGGCAGTCTCATACAGAAAAACTGTTAGGAGAAAAAATCTCAAGTTGTCAAAAAAAACCCTGAAGATTTTATTTGAAAATTGTAGCATTTTTCTTGTAATTCCTATTTTCATGTCTTTAATGCAATGCATGCACAACACAGGGTGGGCAGTAACCAGGGACTGACTTCAGAGACAATTGTTTAACGCGTTGTGAGAAAGTTGTTACAGGTACCAGAACCTCACACCACTTGAAGGTGACCCGACCCCATTTGGCCAGAATACAACCAAAATAAGCAGGCTTCATCCTCTCACTAGTTACAATGTGCAAGTGACATATCTGAAGGGTCAGGTGAGATTTACCTTGAGGAGAGTGAGCACAGGAAAATATTCACACCCGGTATACTGCAATGCTTGGTACTGATTAGCACACAAAAGTGTTTCTCATTTCCTCTCTACACCCAGTTTCCCAGATCCCCATGAGCTGGGATAAAACACCCTCTTTTTTGGAGTTTGTTTCTGGTTTGGAATCTGTAAATGCCTTCTATTGTTTATACGAGACATCATTTGTTGTGCTCATATTCCCACACAGATCTCGACAGAGCTCTCTACTCTGTCTCCCCACTGTAATTGTGAATTCACTTTTTATTGGAGAGGGGGATCACTGAATTGTTTATGGAGACAAAAGAATCCATATAATCAATCTTTAACTGTGCGGTAACAGCTTCGGTTTTGTACTCCGAGACAGCAGAACACAAACTGGCTCCCTCAAAGAAAGGCGGGCTGCGATGTTGGATCTGCATGGAGACAAATGGCCAAGATGCAGCAGCTCAGCCAGTCACACAGGCAGCAGCTGCAGTGGGAGTGCATGAATGACACTCACAGAGCTTCTGTTTTCATGGGAATGATCACACTGGGGTTTTTTCCTTGCTGACTTGTGTGGTTCAAAAGTGTACCGTCCCACTGTTCCTGAGCCAACCACATGCCACAGTTTGACCCTTGTTATGACAGGAACAAAGAGAGGCTCAGGCGCCAATTTAAGATTTGCTGATCTTTTATTGTTTTTGTGTATCACGGACCACATGTTTTTCATTGGGAGACCTTCACTGTGTTTTCATGCTCACATGACTGCAAGATGAGCAATAGCAGCATTGCTTGGATGGGCTGTCACCCCCACGCTGGAGGATGCTCGCGTGATATCAGCAGAATGACTTCGGAGACCTGGAATCCATCACTCATCCAAACATGATCTTGTTTTCCACTTTGGTAGCCGAAGGTCAGACAATTGAGATCCTCTGATCTCACAAATTTACAGGATTTCCTCATACAAAAGGTTGGGACAAATGTAGACAATGCTACATTCGATCATGTTAAACATCTAAACTCAACTTTCCGCCCAAACCTTCGGAATTTTTCTCGTTCACCCTTCATTTTTCTTTTAACTTTCTGTATCACCACAATACATAGATATGCATAAATTGAGTATTGTTTTTTATCACAAAACAATTTTTCACACTGCTGCAATGTTCAGTCTGTACTGGACTGACTGAGAGGGCATTTGAAACTTAAAGTCATCACTCCATCTCCCTCCGGAGACATACATGGACTCACATGTTCACATATTTACACTGTGTCTCCCTGCCGCTAACATCACAGCCACAGTGGAACACTCTTGCTGGGAGGCTTGACATAATTGTATTAATTGTTAACATAACGATGCATTTATGTTTAATGCTTACCTCCTGGTAATCACCCAGGCACCTTCAGGCCTGGAACTTGGGCCTCTCTCTCTTGTTCACTCTCTTCCTCCAACTCTTTCATGAATATCATTCCCTTTGTTATGACAGCGGCTTCTGCCTCCACTGCTTCAAAGACTTACATCATTTTTGTCTCCTGCAGCCTGGGTCCCTCCACTCTCTTGCTCTCAGGTGCTCTGCAGAAACATATCATTAAGTTATCAGAACTTAATTTGTCTGGTCTCGCACGGCGGCATCCTGTGAAGTCCTCGGAATGGAAAATATGTGTCTTTCATTAAACTTTGAACAAAGAGAAGAAAGAGCAGGAATCTTCTCAAAGCTTATATGTGCTCTCAGTTGGGTCCCAAGGTTTTTTTTTTTCTTTTTTATTAAAAGCTCATTCAAGGAACATAATAATGCTTGCATCAAGCAAAATGGCGCAAAACCCTTAAAGTTAAGTTCATGAATGTTTGGTCTTTTGCAGAGGAATTTCACTCTCTCTTCAAAAAGGCAAAAAGAGAAAAATGCAAAGGATAAAACACTGGACATAGACAATAGAAAAGATTATGTCCGATACACCTTTGCAATCAGAGCCAGTGGTGTTGACGGACATGTGGACCTACAGGACCAAAACTGACAAATGACAAAAGTAGTGACTCGTTTGTGGCTTTTTGAATCTACATCCACTATGCATCACGCAAAGCCAAACAAGAAAGGCTTTCAGCCAATCAGACAATGTCAGCAACTTTTATGATTGCCAATAACAGCTTTCCTTACTGAGGAACCTCCGTCCACTGAACTGTGTTGACCTCCAAAAGGATCTGAGTCCATGATCGCACCAGTCACAACTTGCTGAGTAAGCCTAATTTTATGTTATCATTGACCTAACGTCATTCTCCAGCATGGTTTTGCACTCAACCTGCGAATTTATTGAATATCTCCTGTTTAATACAAGACGTGCACACTGAGAATGGACCACTAGTAAATCAATAACATCCTTCTCTACATGTGTTGTACAAGTCCAGTTAGACATGAGGATGGACTGCAGCGGTGGTTGTGTGTGTGGGGACTCAGCTTAGCCAACCATTGTTTCGTTTCCATGTCTTTTAACAGCTTTGTGAGTCAGTGTGTGTATGGCATAAAAGCTGAAGTTGTTTCTTGGGTGGAAAGCACGTCCACTTCACTCCATATGTTATATAATGGTTAGCCTGACTTGGTTTAATTAGGTTGCTTCCATCCACAGAGTGTCTCCATACTGAATTATGACTAATTGTTTTTATAGATGCTGAAGTTTCACCGCGCATTGACTCCCCTCATTCCTCCTTCTGCCCGGGGCCGTTTTGGGGGCAGCAGTAAAAATTTAACCGCGGCATGTAAGACATGATTACTGTTATTGATGACTCATCGATCTTGCAGGCAGGCCGCAGTAATCAAGCGTGTGTGCGTGTGTGTGGTGGGGGAGGATCATGGCCTAAATCATGACTCCACTGGCAGTAGGGCTGCTTTGGGAGATAAGACAGCGGACCATGTCCGTGCTCCTCTGTTTAATCTTGGAATGGCCCTTTGCAATTAGATTACAAACATTTGCTGCCCTCTTGCTTGTGTGCACATGTCGGGTGTCTGCTCAAGATGCACATGCTCATGCTGGACATGAAGACATGGTGAAATTCTTGGTAGTCCCAAGTTATGTCCTACATGCATGCTTCATCAGTCGCAGCCACTCTGTGGACCAGGAAAAATCAATTCCTTCAAGGGCAGATATGGAGAACGGTCATGTCAGCGTTCACTGCCCGTGTCAAGCCCCCCACAAATTGCGTGTGTATGTTTGAGCACCAGAGAGATGATATATAATAGAATTGCAAACATCATTGATTTGTCATAGGGACTTTTTAGATAGCTGCGTGATTGATGCTCCACTAAAAGATTGTGAAACAATGTTTGAAAGACAAAGAAGAAGAAGTCAAAGTTCAAGACCTGCACTTGCATTGGATACACCTGTGTTTTGCAGGTGCATTTGTGGCAGAGGTCATGGTGCTTTCAGACTAGAACAATGCACATTAACAACAAGTATTTCTAGTTTCATTTATAAAAGCTCAGAGAAAAGATGTGCCCGGTGTACCGTCTGTGACTCACCAGTAGATCACCAAGGTAGCTCATGTAGAGCAAGAACAAACCAAAATGCCTATTGCCTGATTGACCTTTCTGGTCACTGTACAGTCATCAAATCCCGAGGAGCCCCAGAACCCAGTGTAGAGACAAGCCTGCGAAGCCTCCGCAGCCCACCTCAGTAGGCTCCGATCAAGCCCTCCATCCATTCTTTCAACACTCAGCGAAGAGCTCTTTAGACCTGGGGCCTACATTTCCTGGGCCTCTTCCATTTCATGCTCAAACAGTTAGCTGGAGAAGCACCTCCTGCTTGCAGGCCGCAGTCATCGAAACCTTGTCTGTCTGGGGTGTCTCTTCCCGTAAATCTGACTGGTCTTGCAAAAATCCTAATGAAGTGACCTGGCTTTACACCAAGGGATGGGATCTGATATTTGAACCAACACAGATTTAAATTAACTTAACTCCATTTGGTTCCTATCAAAAACTCTGATTGTATCAACAGTATTTTTGAAGCAGATAGTATTTTCACTCACTTTAACATCGCCTGAATCTTAAAGTTGCGTTTTTGCATGTCAACACGCAAAAAATCTTCCAAAACAGTGGCAAAACTTTTTTTCAGCCAAATCCGAATGAAATACATGTGTGCAAACTGTCAAAGAAATGCACTGAATGAAACTAAAGGATCTATGCAACCAAACAACAAGATTATTGCCCAAATAAAGACATGAATGAAAATGGTGTTTGTAGACAAGTAGTGGCATTTGGTTTTTGTTAACAATTATGAATTATTAAGAGCCCTACTGTGTGTGTGTGTGTGTGTGTGTGTGTGTGTGTGTGTGTGTGTGTGTGTGTGTGTGTGTGCGCGCGCGCGCGTGTGTGTTTGTCTGTGTGTGTGTCTCTGTGTGTGCATCTGTGTGTGTGTGTAAGCCTGATGTATTATATTTCTCAAAGCCAAAGAGCACCAGTGTTGCTCACATCAATGAGCAACTCAGTGACACTGGTTGACATGTGCCTTCATTATCATGAGCAATGGTCCTTATTCAGAGTCATTGAGCATTAAACAATAGAGCAGCTGTAAATATTGACTCGCATGTCATCACTTTTTTTTTGCTGTACTTGCATGCACAGAAACAGTGACACCAACACTAACCAATAAGAGCCTCCAGAAGCTCATACAAGCAATCACTGACCATTGCAACCACTCTCAAGGACATACTTCTGCATTGCTAACCTGGAACCCCTTAACAAACACTGAGGTATCATTTGCAGCACGGATAGTAACACAGCTGTTCAGGGTGTGTGTTGCTTTTGCCCATTTTGAGCTGGGATCAGCTCCTGCAACCCCTGTGACCCTCAGAGGGAGAAACAGGCATGAAGCGAGTGACACTGTAGGAGTGAGAGACGAGTTGGTTATTTTGCCTCAGAGCGGCCTCGCTCGCCACAGAGAAAAAGCGAGAGAGATAAATGGGTTGTGTGGTGTGTAGGATGGCCCTGGTTTTTTGGGTCAAAGTCCTCCCAATTCCTCCTGAGCAGTCATGACGGACCTGAAACACTCTCACATTTGAAATTTCCCTTTACAAATCCATACTGTCTGTTTTCTCACACACACTCTCACACACTGTTGGTCAGGGGTGTCCCAATAATTTCAGTTCCGTGGCCACATGCAACCAAATTCAATTTCAAGTGGGCAATACTATTGTCATCTCATTTGCCTCCCAAATGACAACACACTTTCCTTAATTTTATAAACAAGGAAATTGAAGTACCATCCAAAGTCTTCAACATGTAACCAATTTTTGTACTTGTTGCTGGTGATAAAACAGCTAGCTTTGGCTTGTTTGATTTATTTGCTGCCGTTTGCTGTTCCGCAAGGGGTGAGGTCCTGATGTGCAGAAAAGCAACAGAAGTTCACTTTGTCTTCACAGTATCAAGGACCAATTTGTGGTCGGCTGGATTTGGCCTTTGGAAGGTACTGCCTGATGTTTGCTTTTGGCAGCGGGTGAATATCTTCATCAGAATGTACTTGGAAATTTCTCCAGTGACAGCAGCTGTTGATGTGGGTTCTCTTGTGTTACGGTTTGCTATGAGTCCAACAATCTCTCAAGTCTTTTGTGAAATTTGGCCTCCAAACTGTCCAAAAAAAGAAAAGCAGTAAAGCTCGAATAGCGTGTGAGTGCATTTTCAACAAATAAATAGGTGTTCTCTGTGTGGAAGATAAAGACAGCAAAAAATATTGCCCCATTTGAACAACATAAGGCATGTAAGGCACAGTAGGGTGGTGTGTCCAAGTTGGTTTTTGCTATTCTAACAGTAGAAAAAGTGTCATTGCAGCAGGCTGGGGCAGGGGCAGGGACGGCAGCCTCCGCTTTACATCCTTCAATGGGGGCTTGCACAGTCTGGGACCTCAGCCATGGAGCTGAGAGGCACGAGGAGAGGATAGCTTCAGAGATGGAAGGAGGCTTCCTGCCTGATCCTGCCTGAAGCACTTGCTTGTCTTGGAGAACAAGACAGACATGTCCAACTACAAAAGCATTCTGCAAAAGCTTGCATATCATGGGACTGTTGAAACAATTTGATGGATCTTCTGGAAATGTTCTTTTCTAGAAGTCTCCCTTTTTGGCTTCACTTACTCATTTTTGTAATTCTTCATGAGGAGGGACTTGAGGGTAAGACTGAGAGGATTAGTATCACAGAATAATATCCAAAATAGAATTTGCATAAATGAAACAATGACATGAATATGTGTGACAGGATAAGATTCCTAAACAATGGCATGTAATGCAACCTTCAGGAAGCATTTCAATGAAAAGGTCAAACAGGGAGAGGACCTGCTGGCATGAAGGTCTGCTGATACATTGAGGTAAAAATACAAGTATTTTAAGCATTAGAGTGCTACAATTAAGCAGGGTGACTTAGACAATCTTTGTCATGTAACTATTGTTGATAGGAATCCACAGATGTATAACAGCATCCTCAATGTGCACAGGGAGCAGCCACTGAGCATCTCCACAGTAACTCTCTGGGTCTGTGAATGTTAATAACCAACGAGCTGCTGTGAGCCTGCAGAGCCTTCAGGAGCTGCTTGGCCTTCCATCCTGCCGCACAGCGCTGGCTTCCAATCACCCTGTTTCTTGGGTGCCAGTGAAGCCCGGCGCTCATTCCCACTCACTCAACACCGGCTCTTTGCCGTTCACTCCTCAAACCTGTCAGGAGGACTTTTCTCGTTTCCACATCCTTCATTTCCTGCGCTCAAACTTTCAGAGCCGCTTCTGCTTCCACTCATCTGTGCCGCCCTTTCCACTCTGTTCCTAACTGTAATCCCGAGTTCTCTCGACACTCACACTCCTCCTGCACTCTGCTTCTAAACTCTGTTTGCCACCATGCAATTTAGCTTCTCACTCCTCTGCTGTCTCATGCGCGGGCTCCCAGGTACTCATCAAGCATTTCAAGTTCAGCTGCCGGCCAGCAGCCGGTGATCACACTGTTTTTCCACCAAATAAAAGCATTCTGTGCTTCTTTTTGCTCCTTTTGTGATGTGATGGCAGGACGAGTTGCGAAAAACAAAAGCCAGCCTCTGTCTTTGACTGCATGCCACAGTCAAAGGCAGCATTTCTCCTGCTTTGCACAGCAGCTTCCAGGGGAATCGCTACCACCGATCGATCGATGCCGCGTCACTGTTAATCTTCATTGTGAATATGTGACCTTTCACAAACTTGACTGCCCTTGGTCCCAGGTGATTAATACTAGTAGGGCTAATAGGATGTAAATCGGACAGACTATTGACCAAAAGCACAGAGAAAACAGTGAGCGAGCGATTTGGACACGCCTCTCGTATTGACAGGCAGGAGGAGGAAGGAACAAGGAGACAATCGCCATGTGATTGACGCGATTCATCATTGTTATTATTATTATTGGCTGTCTCAGTTGTGTCCACCTCCCTAGTAAAAGTCCTTGTGATACATCTTGGGAATAAAATCTGTTCGTGTGTCTTCAAGAAACTTTTAGATGTCATTTCTGAGTATGGATGAGGATGCAGCAGTCCCTGCTTTGTAACTTGGAGTTTTTGGTCTCAAAATCTTGACCCCTTCATCGTAGTAAGATTTTGCATGACTTTTTTTTTTTTTTTTTTGCTTTGGCTTCTTTGGAGCAAATTGTTGTTCAGTTTCAAACCAAAGACCAAAAAAGCTATTTCGCTGAGTTACTGCCCTCTTAAAATGGCTTCATCCTTATATTTTCAATGTTTATAATTTTTAATCCTATAAACTGAAAAGTACCAAATTTGGCCGCGAGTGTTTTACTGATTGCTATCTTCAATCAACTTATGTGAAAGAGACCCGATAAATCAGAGGAATCGCTCAATTGTGGCTCATTAAAAACATATGGTTTGGTTTTACAAAGCTGTTTGTCAGCTCACAATGAATATGCTTTCTGTGAGCTGCACATGCTGTCAACATAATTTGTAACAAAAAGCTATTAAAAGAAGATTTGCAGTAAAAATAAATAAAAACATTATGTCCGAATGATTTGCAGCAATAAAAGTGGGCTCGGGGAGGCAATGCAGCTGTTCCATGTGAACTCCGACCTACAGTTTTGCACCATTAACTGAAACAATTAACCCCTTTGACAAGAGGCAACCTTCAGTGTGCAGAGAGTAGCACAGGCTGAAATGCAAGAGGCTACTGATGCTGCTTTGCATCATTCCATCGCTTCACAGAAAGTTGTTGTTTCAAGCTGTGTCAGTTTCTTGTCGTGATGGAGAAAAAACGAGGCTACGGTAACACGCATGGTTTTATTCATCCCTTCTCAACAACTTGCTTCAGACTGATTCAGCACACGCTCATTCAACCTTCAACTCTCTAAAGGGGAGAAAAAAATCTGCTGAGCTCTTGTGTGAATAACAAACTATTAACTTCATGATGGACTTCAAATCTCATCTGTCTAATCCTGTTTACGCATTACCTCCATCCTCACAGCAAGCTTTTGTTCACCTGAAGTTGTTGTAAATAAGCACATAAAACCAATAAACATCCTCAGTTACCAATCATGCTGTAATTCGTGATTACACCGTAAACAATAGAAAACAGTATAACAATAGGCCCTACACAAAACAACAACAACAAAAAGAACAACTGTGAAAGCAGAGAAACATAAGCGACAGAGTGGAATTGGCAAGACAAAGCCCCCAGATAGGCCTCCAATAATAAAGCAAAGAAAAAACCTGCTGGCCAAATCAGAGTATTGCAAGTATGGCGTGAGTTACATGCTATCATGGGTCCCAGAAGACTTTTCCCAACATTGGAACAATATTCGTACAAATCATCAATAAAATTAAAAATATATCAGCTGCCAGTGGATTTCTTTTGAATATATCTGAGGCATGTTTTCAGAATGGGGGTGCACATTAAATTAGTTCTGACACATTCATTTTTCAGAATAATAAACCTAATTATTGAAAACCAGTTCGGTGCCACTTTTGATGAAACACTTAATTGATGTAAATCTGCTGCCTCCTTCAGTCTCTATTTGCAAGCCGCTGGGCTAAGAGAAGCAGTGACTTGTGAATGACCACAGCAACGACCACAGAAACTGTCGAATGAGTCTAAGTGGCCAGGAGGTGTGGCTTAATCAAGTGATACAGTGCAATCTCAGCCCCTGTTTTCCTCTTGAATATGCATGTAAAGATTTTCACAGACCCTGACGTTTAGCGTTTTTTCACCATTCATATACTTGAACTGTCATGAATCATGAAGAAGTTCAACACAGATGACAACTTTCCACACTTGGCCTCAAACCAGTTGATTGTCTGCGATACCGGCAAATGACTTTTGACTTTCACAATTCTGGTCTTGAACAATTCCGAATAATTGATTTGCAGTTTTAGACTCATTGAATCAACCTACGACTTAGAGACTGAGCTGTAATGAAATGCTCACTGATACACTCATAGATAAGGGGAATCACAATGATGCCTTCCACACACACATTGTTAATTAATCTCCTTTAATCCTTTATGTGGCTGCCAAATTCAAAACTGCCATGTCGTATTCAAGAGGAGCTCCGAAAGTCTGGGACATGAAAAATGAGGTCCATCAGTGGCAGCACCAAGTTCCCCTGTTCGCATACTGTAGCTATCATCACCACCACGAGGAACATTGCACACTGAGCTATGCTATGAGAAGCCCCCACCCCTTCCCCCTAATATTCCTTACAATTTCTGAGAAGAAAAAAGAGTCAGACTGAGCACTTTTCACATTTCTGTGGCGTAAAACGCCAGCTCGGCTTCTCAGCTTCTCGCTGCAGGAGGCTTCGCACTGAGCCAGAACCATGAGCTCATCCATCCAACAAATCAGTCCCCCCTCTGCCAGCAACCTCCTTTATGGGCAAAACGATATTGCTGCAGAGACTGTAAAGATGGAAAATAAGACGCAGCCGGTGTTTTTGGTGGAGGGTGGCCATCTTGCAATCGTAGAGGCAGGAAATTCAAGGTGACACGGCTCATGAAGCATACCTGCGACGCCTGTGCCACCTGCCGCAGCACCGCGGGCCACGACGGGCCCATTTGGACACACACGCAAGCATGCACACAGGCACCCCCCCCCCAGACACACACACACACACACGCACTCAGGAGGCATGTGAAGTGTAGCTGTGCCTGCTTTCTAATGTCATGCGCTTAAACAGCACTTGGATGAAGTGTAAAGCTAATTACAGCATAAAGCTGCACACTTCATAACTCACAGCTGTGGGTTTAGTGCGGGTGTCAGAGGTAAACAGAGTCAAAGTCGGAGTCAGTGTCGAGCTTTAAAAGTTGGTTCCACGGCAGCAACCTGTCACTTCATCCAGTTGTTCCCAACCTACATTTCCCAGGACTTTAGGCTTGGGACCTACGGTTGTTGGACCAAGGAACCCCTTGGGATGCCACAGACAACAGAGGTGGTCCTGAGGCTCTGCCTGCTTTTTGGGTATCAAAAAAGATACAATCTAGAGCAAACCTGAGTAATTACATTACTTTGATTGTGAAGGTTCCTCATATGCGTGTCGATGATAATGTGTGTTTCAACCAAATGTTTGGCTTCACTGAGAAATTTTGTCTAAGCATGGATCAAAGAGAGGGTTTCTAGGTTTCGTTTCAGAAATTTGGGGTTCTTCAAGAGCACCACAAACAAATGGCTGGTGCAACATTTTTTTAAAAACCGAAAAAAACACAAATGTTGGAAAGAAAAAAAACCAACCTGAAATGTATCACGTGTTTACAAAACTAACTTCAAAGAACTGTAATTACAGAGAAGTGTCCCTCATTGTCCTATTTGTCAACAAATAAAATCGTTGCTAGCAACTACAAGACAGCTTTACTTCTCTGACCCAATCAGAGCAACTCTCCAATTCCAACAGTCACTTAGGTAACACCATGATTGACAGCATCTGGACATTTTGCAGCTATAGATATAACACCTGATGCATTCAGAGGAATTTGAAATCACTTTGTTGAAGCACAAGCCGGATCTGAACAGCAGCAAAACTAATGCAAACGCTAATATAGAGTAGTCTAAAATAAACACATACTTAACAAAAACTCATGAAACACTAAACAGGGTCTAATTGTGAGTATTTTTTGAAGAATAAAGAACAAAAACTGCCTATAATACTTCATTTGAGAATTTCAATTTCAAAATAAACTCAACTAATAAAATAAATCAAGACCTCCAAACTGTTGTATCCTGTCTTCACACCACATTTTAAGCTTTTCAGCCTTTCAACGGCTGCTGTTTGCCACTAGGGACAGAGCAACCAAGCGAGGCGCACTGCTGGGTAACTGGGCGCAATGACAGACGGGGCAAGAGGTGAAGCAGTGCTGTCCACCATTAGGACTTGTAACACGCGGTTCACCATCACATTCATTTCCATCTCCAATGAACAAAACAGGAACTAATTTTCTCCACCTGTCTGTCAACATACCAATCTAAAGACTGAAACCAATGATGGCTATTCATCAGCTCCGTTCGTGATGCTGCGATGTGTCCAGCGGTGAGCCGACACGAACCCTCCTGTGTAATTAAACATCAGTGAAGCGAGCGGGATTGCAATCAGCTGTGTGTTAGTCACACCGCAGCTCTATCACCGGTGTGTGACACCACATTCCGCACAGTTCCTGCTGTCACCGACAGTGACAGGTGTCCTGTCAGTGGCCTTATTACATCCACACGCATTATAAAAAAAAACCCTCGAAGCTGAAAGGAATGTTTTAGCTGATCTGAGTAAACTTGTGCACAAAGCTGAGTGCGTGTTTCAGACAGTTCATTTTCGTCTTTGTCGCCATCCTGAATGTTTGATTGTGCTCTGGAAACTCACATGTCTTCTGTTCTTCAGAGAGTAACACTGAAGATGTGAGCCAAGCCCCTTCAAAAAACCCACAGGAATTGTATGTGTGTGTGTGTGTGTGTGTGTGTGGGGGGGGGGGGGTCATGTAATGGTACTCGAGAAATCGTGATGTGGCTTGCTCTGGTGTTTCAAGTCCCAATGGTAAGGTAGGTAAACCTATAAAGCGAAAAAAATACATCAGACAGTTAATTTAATGCAGTGGCTGCTTGACTCAGACCTCAAGAAAAAACACTTTTTTCTCCTTTTTTTAATATATTGAAAGTTTTTGCAGTGAATATTATTAAAACGGCCTCACATAGGTCCAGTGATTCAGGGCCGTACTGGGTGGGAGATCACTTGTTGTTGTGAAATCTTCAAGATCCCTCTGTCTTGGACATCCGCCTCTGCTTCCCTGTCCCGACTTCGATGGCAGTGCCCACTGATCCACGACACTCGCAGAGTTTACAAACCGAACTGAATCGACGAAGTGTGAAGAGCCTTGGGTAGTGGCAAAGGATCCAGATGTCTGGCTTCCCACACAAACTGCTCTGCTGATTTGTGCAGACCACCAGTGGGAGATGTCTGATCACTCTCCATGACAAGTCAGCGTTTGTCAATATAGTCCCTGTCTTCCCCGTGGTCTGTTGTTCAAGGTGAGACCGAATCTGCTGAAGCATGTGTGCCGCCTCCTGTCAGGAGTGGGATAATAGTGTGGAACACAATATGAACATGTATCTGAGTGAACAGCAGGGCCTGCACATAATGCTGTCTGGTAACCAGCTGGCACGGAGGGTGCTTGGCTACTGTGTGTTGTCTGACCGGATTGTAGTGAACTACAACGGTTACTGTTTCAATACGAAACGTCACTGTGGGATAAGTCTGCATCCAATGTGAAGCCCCTGAGGTCCCCCTGTGATAGTGCCCCATCCTGAAAGACAATACACCCAACTGCTGATGCAGATTGATGAAAAAACACTTTTTGCCTAATTCGTCGACATTTTTCCGGAGCACCTGAGTGACTATGGCAATTTTCTATGCAGTGGGACACTTCCAAAATATGTGCCTCAAAGATCCGCCAAAGCTTTGAGGCCATGCTGCTGACTACAAATGTCCTCCTCAGGCTGGCAGTATTTTTAAACAATTGTTCTGTGCTCCTGAGTTCTTTGATTGCATCCCTCAGTTCATATTCTTCCAAAGGTTTGTCTAAAAAAAAAAAGAAAAGAAAGACAGAGACCATTTCTCTTCTCACCACCAAACCTATATTTCCCACTCTCTTCTGTGGTTTTGGGCTTGAGTTTGCTGTAAAGGAAACAAGCTGTGAGTGCATTTTTGAAGGATGGCACAAAAACAGTTATTAATCCCATGGTCATTTCAGCGACACCCAGATTTTTGATGCGTCTGTCCCTTCTTGGAGGGGGAGGTATTAAGGGGGGGTTTAAGTAGGATTGTCAATCGGGGGGAAACAACATGAGAGCTGTGAAATGAGCAGCATGGTGTGTCAGGCTTGGAATGGGAGAAAAGTGCAATGAAGGGTAGGCTTGTCAGGTGGAGGGTGGGGTGCTGTGGTGAGCTGTTGGGGGGGGGGGGGTGGGGGTGTATGCCTTTGGTCCAGCTCTGCCTGTTTTCTATTATTTGTTGTGTCTGTTAACAGATACTTTCGTGGTATCTCTTTGCCCGTGGTTCCAAGTGGGCCAAAGTGAGCAGAAAAGTTAGGACAACAAACTACAGGGGTGGGTGGATTTTCCGGGAGATAGGTCAGCGGGCAGTTGTGGCCATGCCTCATTCTGAAGATCTTTCTCACCATTTTTAAAAGTCTTTGAGAAGTAAGTGCCCAAATAATGTGAGTAAATGCCGATCAAGGCCTTGGTGGAAATAAAAGCAGTCAGAATGCAGCAGTGTTGACTGAGGCGTTGCTGGCACGGTGGTAGACAGAGCATATCAACATAGCATCACCTCAGTGTCATGTGTTGATGTGGTGTGTGTGTTGAGTCATGTCAGTTTGCTTTCTCTTTAACGGGGTGTAGGGGCAGTACACACCTCAGTTGAACAAGCGGGGGTGATGCGTAGCAGTATGACAGCAGGCTGAGCAGCGAGTGTGGCAGCATTGCTACTGTCCGCCAGCTGTCACCTCCTCTGTGAGGAGGCACATCTGGCTGTTTTCTACAATTCTGACATGAAGGGCCCAATTGACTTCGTAAGAAAAAGAAAGTTTCATTTTCATGCAGTCAGGGACAACTTCTTCAGGAATTGGTATAGGCTGAGGACGAGCTTCTGTAAAACTGCCTCTTGAAATACAAAAAGCAAACATAAAAATGAAATGTCATATTCCACTAGCACAGTGTACTGATCCACAGTAAAAACAAGAGCAGAACGCAATTGCAGCATGGTTTTGTCTCATTAGTTTACATGCAGCGTGACAGGCTCTCCATTTGGCAATTATCAGCTAATGCTTCACACAACTGAAGCTAGTTAATGCTGCTAACTGGACAATATAGACTTTCACAAAATAATTTTCTGGACACAGGAACAAAGAGATATTGAGAATTAGTGATATCTGCTGCTGTAAAGGTTACACACGCAGTCACTGGGAGAGTTTCATCTTTCTCTCATTCATACGTCTTTCTCTCATTAACACTGAGCTGTATTGTGGCGTATATGTGTCTATCTATGCAAGCAAGTTGAAGCCAAAACATAGCAGATTGAACGTGGCCACCTTGTGCCGCTGACATTTGGGAGCAGCTTCTGCACAGTCGTGAGCGAGTGCTTTAGCTGCAGCACTGGGGTGGCGCTCCCACCTCCACCTGATGCTGCTGCAGATGGTTGCTCTGTCCTGTGGCTGAGAAGCCCGCATCAAGACTCTCAGATCTTCCTGACAATTACAACTCAACGGTACACACATAGACACAGACACACGCATGCACACACGCACACAGTCTGACAAATGTAATCTAATGATGTAACGTAATGATATTGTCTTTGGATAGTAAACTGAGAGTATGCTGTCATCTTTTCGTGTTCTTAGTGAATGATCAATTAACCGACTTTCAGATATGATTCGATTTCACCAGATGGGTTTCCACCATTTTTACCTTGCTCGCATGTAACTCTGCCCCCCCTCCTCCAACACATTCTGCAACCATATCTGTATTCTAGTGAATTGTGACCTTTTTCTTGAATTGTGAAAATCCCACATACTTGCAAAAGACAGTAACTTGCTTTTTTTTTTTTTTAGATAAGTAATGTTGAAATGTAACCACACAGTATTTGATGCCCCATCACTGTTGCATTCACCTTTGCAAATCAGATAATTGTGTCGTCACTACTGCAAGGTTATAATAGAGACTTTGGCAGGCCGTCAGGTGTTTACACAGACAGTTTCTGAGATGACTGGATGTTCGCCTGACTTCACTGTTTCTTTATTCCTTCGATGATGACATTCAGCTGAGCACAAATGACTCCTTTGACCTCTTTCACTTGGGCTTTTATTCTGTCAAGCTTAACTTGTCAATTGATGGCACCGTTGTGATGAAGAAACAACAAAGAAAAAAACGATAGAAAAAAAAAACCCTGGCAGGAAGTTTGAGTGGGGAATATAATTGCTGCTGTAGTGTGCTGAAAAGGCTATTCAAATGCCATTCTGCGCACAGTGATTGGCTCTCCTCTTCCCCTTCCCCCCCACCCATTTGCCCTCTTTCAATGCTTTCCCTGTCATTCAAAACACGAGGAGGCCTTTTCACAAGCTTGGAATAGTTTGCATGGTAGAATAACAAGCTAATTAGAGCTCCTCCAGTGATGGATGGCAGTGAGAGGGTACAAGATGTGGGCACAGGGGCACTGCGGCACCCAGATAGCGTCACTACCATCTGCCCCACTTTGACGGCTTAATTGGAAGAGCGATGGGGGATATTTGGAATCCAGCCTAATAGCTGTGCTGACCCTGTGTGGGTGACTAATACCATTTTGCCCCTATTTGTAGCCAAGGCTTAAGACCGCCCCCCCTTTTCCCGCCACCCCACCCACCCCCGGTTGTTTTTCAGGTTGTGATTGGCTCGTGGGGGTCAACGGGGGTCAACAGGTCTCCTCAAACAGCCTTCTTAGTGTCAAATTCAAAATGAAGGATGAGGCAGCCTGGAAGTGTCGGCTACTAAATTTACCACTTAGGGTCGGTCTGGTTAAGCTTACTTGGTATATTTGGTTACATTTTGTCTAAATGAGTTGAAGTTACTAGTCCTGTGTTGTTTAAAGGAAAAAAGAAGCTTTTGAAACTATGTATGGGTTAGACAAACAACCCAACTCATCAGAATTCCTTCTCATGTTCCCCCTTAAGAGACCGATGTTTTTGCACGCCCCATGTAAATGGTTGTAGTCTATATAATGTGTAGGGATATTTGTCATGTGGAGTCAGACCAGGGGATGAGTGTGTAACTTCATCAAATCCCAGTGGGGGCATCATAAGCAAATGCAACCTCACCACCACGGTGGCCTTCGAACCTAACTGCTCCCCAGGCACCCTGCAGTGCAGCAGCCCATGCCTTCAATGGTGAACTCAGCAAGTTCTTGGCAGATTTAGATGAAGTCTGCGGGGTGAGGGAGGGGGTGCTCCAAGAAATGAGTTATTCTATTTTATTGATGATCTGGTGAAAATCAAATAAATATTTTGTTTCTTGTTCTAAGATTGCTGGGCCCTTGAAGAGGGTCAGGTGTGCAGAAGCCGTCAATGTGCATCTTGTTCCTCTCTGAGGAATTGTAGTTTTTTTCAAATATATCACACTGTCTCCTTCCTTAAGCTTTATAGGAGGTCCAATATTGTGGTCCATTGAAAGTGTCTCCCCAACACATGGTGGTTGGTGTCAGAGATGTGAAAAGGAGGCCTTTTCTACCCCTCAGCCCTTTAAACTGTTTTTCAGGTGGTTTCTTCCTTCACAGCTCTTTCTCGGGGGAAACTCCTTTCAAGTAGTGCTTTAGATTCATGTTCATGGAGAAAGAAAAGACAAAACAAAGAGGAAGCGCTGATGATTCATCTTTCCCATTGCTTTAAGCTTAATGCAACTTTTACACTTCCCTTCTCAGCGCTGCTCGTTCTTTTTGTTCATGATGGATCTAATATTGCTGAGCTGAACGTCTTTCGGGCTCTCATTCCTCGCCTAGACCTCTTTCAGGCTATTTGTCTCCCCCCCCCCTCCATCCTTCAGCAGTTCACAGAACACAGACTGAGAGGTGAGAAGCTGATGAGGCGAATATATTATTAAAAACACATTAGACATCTCTGTGAGAGTGATCATTTGTCCTGCTGTGAGCTCTGCATCCCACATAGAGTTGCAATTGCTGGATACATCAGCTGAATGTAAGACAACAAATAAGCCCAGGGTCCTGGACATGCCTTCCCTAGCATTTAGCTTTTTCTGCCTCCACGTTACCAGCCCACATTCAAACTTGCACTGATTAGATGTCAGTGGTCAGAGGTTAGGACCTGTGTGACCTCATGTACCCTTCATCACGCCTCCACTTGGTCAGGAATGGCCTCGCCTGTTTTTGGCAGCCAGGATCATGGCCTTGGGATTGCAGGCCTTGGTTTGTCAGTCGGTCTATTTGTTCTCAAGTTAACTCAAAAAGTTACTGATGAAATTGGATAAAGTTCTGATAAAAAAAAAAGTTTCAAATGTCAAAAATTACAAAATAAAATGAAGAGCAAAAAATAGAATAGCGTTTCTGCCTATGGTTTGAAGTGCACAGGGAAAAAGGACAGTCCTTCACTATTTGTGTGCATGTGTGTGTGTGTGTTCGTGCGTGCGTGCATGTGTGTGTGTTTGTGCATGTGTGAGCATGACATCATAGAAGTGACTGACCAATCCGGGTTTGTCCCCTCTGCTTGGGTCAGAATTAATCCTTGTATAAACATGGTGGGTGTTAGTACCTGTTTCTTTTGTTACACCAGGTTGTGGTAAAAACTGAGAAGAGCGGGTAAAACAGGCAAATGAAACTAGTTTGGAGTCCTGCAGAGTCTACTAGTTTTTCATGTCATTTTCAACCTTTAAAAGCATGTTTGCTAAATTATCTACTTTGTTTTTTCAGGTTATCGGAAATGACATTCATGCAATTTTAGACAACACAACTGGATGGACCTGCAAATGTCAACTGATCTAACAAGAAAAATATTAGGAACATTGATATTATCTATGACAGTTTTGTAGATTGATGAGGAGGTACTCCACTCTGACATTTACAGCCTTAGTTTTGAAGCCGAATTGCGACTGAACCAAATGTGGGAGTCTTGACAGAAAATATCACCTGTGACTTTGTCAGAATGAAGGGAGGGAACAATGTCAAGGTTGCACTCCTTGCTAAGCTTCATTTTATTGATCTTTCCTTATCCTCCTTGATTCTTGTGGACATTAGTACTCGTGAGGCCTGTGGAAACAATCACCTCGTGTGCGACTGAGAGAGCACAGGCCTCTGACAGGAAGCAGATGTCACATATCAGGTTTGGTCGTAATAGTTGTAATACTTAACAAATTCATGCAGCTCACCAGGTCATAGTTTTCAAAGGCCGGAAGATCAGCGCCGCTGTAATGTAAGAGTCTGCTAATTCTCGACATCACTTCCGGATGGCGTCACTGCTTTCCAGCAAAAACAACAGCCATGCAGCCCTGAATGATCTGGACACCCCTTACCGCAGATCCCACTGCCCCTGACCATGTTGGGGGAGGGGGGAGGGGGGGTTGTTCCAGGACAGACTGTTTCCAGTCAGCCTGATTCACAGTGTCACAGGGAAGGGAGACGAGCCCACCGGGCAGGCCTGCTCCTCATTAGCTCCACGTTTGGCCTCGGGTTGGAGCAGGACTAGGCTACATAGTCATGGCAGATCAGCTAGCCAGTGCAAACAGCTTTTGATCAAAGTGCGGCGTCTGCTCAACGCCGGCTACCAAACGCAAAGTGGCGGGCCCACTTGAAAATACAGTGACAGCCGACCCTGTTCCTCGATCTTTGGTAGCGGGGTCCTGAAGCACTTGCAGGTTTCTGGCCAGATTTACACCAGTCCACACCTGACTAGAGAAGAACTGACCAAAAGATCATTGATTGTCTCACTGTGGTGTAAAGAGAAGCTCAGACAATCTCAACACAATTGATCCCACCCTGGCAAACTGCCAGTTCTATGAATTAGGTAATGACGTTGTATAGACAGCCAATAGCATCCTTCCTTTCGGAGGAGTTGGCGGCACTGCCTACACTCTCCCGGGAAAGGCAACAACAGTATCTTTCTGTGAGAAACAAAAACTGTGGCAATAAAACGAATCATGCTCAAAAGCCTGTTTATTTCCCTAAAACAAAAATATCAGTCAATAGTAAGATCAGAAGAAGCTGCTTGACAACGAGACAGAGGATATTTCATGAGTCTGACCCCTGCATGTACTTCACACCTGTGGCACCATTTACAAGGGACATAAACAAGCTTTTGATTGATTTGGGGTTTTGTGCAAAGAAGAAGTGCTAATAAAGCAATAGTATAATCTCCCAAACTTTCTGAGATTTACTTCACTGTTTATTTTCTAGTCTTGTGTCAGACTTGGTCCTTCTGGTCTCAGTGGTTCAAAATGAATGCAGTCATCATTTCAAGACTACTGAAATGACTATTTCATACAAGCAAATCTACAGTATATCAGCATCGGGTTAGTAGCAATTGATATATTTGATCTGACCGTTTTGAAAAGAAAATTAGTGGCAACACACCACAGTATGGTAAATACATTGTTTATCATTGTCTTTCTGAATGAATAATGTCCGGACAGAGATTAGAGCAATGAACTGCGCTGCTAAGTTAGAGCAGTAGAATGTCTGCATGAAGCATTCAGCCCTTGTCATAGGGCTGTTATCTTCGGGGTTTCTGTTCAGACAAATGGAAAGGGGGATATCGAGAATGAAAGGCATTGTGGGGAATTGGAACAGATTAGCACAGGGGAAGCAGTGATTTGGAGAGCGCCGCTGTCGTTTTTTCGGCCGATAAGTTGCCAGAGGGCCGTGGGGGCGTGGGGCGGTGTGTCTGCAAGGGGATTGATGAGTTGGCAAATTGTGGGAGCATCGGTGCACTGAGAGGAGGCAGAACACTGGCCATTATCTGGCAAGAACTTGCTCAACCTCCAACCGCCCACCACCCCTGTCGCCCTGGACCTCTGTCACAAAACCCCCACTGATTGATAAAAGCCATCCAGGCACACCACCAAGGGGACACCAGTACATACAGCCGGAAACAGATTTGAAACATTTTGTCTTGGCAACTGTGTGATGGTCATTTATTACATTTTTATCTCAGCAGAAACTTAAATGCATTTATTCTTGTGGAATAT
>JASSRZ010003071.1:0-20812 GCA_032164315.1 Malacoctenus gilli
GAGAGAGAGAGAGAGAGAACAGGCGGAAAGCGTTTTTACCCCCTCTGTGTGGCTTGAGAAAATCAAATCCCAGCCAATGTTTACAAATGATTTCAAGGCCTAATTGGGGTCAGAATTGACTCTCACCTCCACGCTCAGATGCAGTGTTGCACTTATAGAGGGGGAAAAAAAGGAAACACTTCTACAACCGTTTAGAGTCTTGAAGAACAAACTACACCAAAATTATGATTATATGTAATATGCCTCCTTGTAATGAATAGAACATGAGTGGTGTTTAAATGTTGCATGAGTCTGGGCACTGGATGTGTTTCAGCCAAGGCCTAATGGCTGAATATTTCATTCTGCTGGGTTAATGCAAATCGGCAGCAGTGGAAAAAGCTGCTCCTCCATCTCTCCAACCGCACAACAAGGCCTGTAATTACAGCTCCTTCTCCTTCATCCATCCATCCGTCCCGCCAGCGCTGCCTCCCCGCATCTGGGGCCATCTCTCACTCACCTGACTCCCTCCTCTCCTTCGCCGTCTTCCCTCCCTCCCTCCCTCCGCCGAGCCGCCTGCCACTTTCGGCGACGCTCCCGCCCCCTCTCCATCTGTCTCGCCCTTCCCCGGCGCTCGCCGCCGCCGCCCTCCTCCTCCTCCTCCATTCAGTCTCCCACAACTTCGTCCACTGCTGCCTCCCTCAGTGCCCGTGCTCCCACTGACTCCTGCAGTAATGAGCCACCTCTGTGCAGGCGGTGGGAAGCCCTCTTTCATAACCGTTGTTTTGTTTTTTTTCTGGCCTGCACAATTTCCCCATCCATCATCATGTGTGTGTTTTTTCCCAAGCGGCCTTCCAGTCAATACGGCCATGATGACGCTTAGCTCCTCTGGCAGATAGTGCCGCTCATTAGTTTGTAAAGTGCCTGTAGTTGTGTCTCCTGGTGAGTTCGACTCTCACCAAGCTGTCATATAAAATATGTATGACCTTCGAGAGCAAGCTAACAACCCATCGCAAAGCATAGGTTATTCACAACTTAACTACTGAGCAGCCGGTGTGGGTGGAGCGGGCTCGGCTGACAAATTGCACGGAGCGGCCACATGCGTGGACCGCAGACGAAGCACATACGTTCTCATGTGAAATCTTGTCATTGTGTTTTTGTACCCTATTATTTATTCAGAGGAAGACTTGCTGAGCTCGCAGCACGCTCAAGCGTCACAAAGATTTACAGCCGAGTCGTCCGGCGGCCGCTGCCATTCCCGAGTCTCGCGCCACGCTGGAACGACGACTGGAGGAAACCTGGCCGGCAGCTGCCGGGGAGTCGAGCAGCTGATCCTGCACGATTCAGCAGTAGGTGTGTTTTCACAACACAACATGTTTTTTTTTTTAACACTCCTTTGCAATCCTGCGGCGTAGCTTTGGCACATCAGCCGAGCTAACAAATAAATGTGGGTCAGGCTAACAACCGATTCAACCAAGGAAGTTCAGCTAATCACAGGAAGATACTCTATAATCCTAATGTTGTTTTCACGAAGGAAACTGATTTGTTAGCAAATAAAGATTAGAAAAAACAACAAAACCGCTGAGCTGAATCTAGCTACTAAAGCTAATTAGCAATAGCTAACATTCCTACTACTGTTTTTATGAAGCAACATTGTTTGGCCATGAAAATGAATAACCAAGTCTTGTGTTACATTTTTTACCATAGATTCATACAACGGCATTTTAACAAGCACCACATTGTTGGAAAAGGCAACAAAGTGAAGTTTGAGGGACAAAAATTGTACTTTCGCCAACTTTTCCAGCCTTTAATTGAGAGACCTTATCTTCTCAACGCACTGCGCTAACTGCACAGCTTCCATATTCACGGCGTCCTTTTTCTGCAGCTCTGCCGAACGTGTTTACTATCAAACGAGCGGATCTCTGGGACATATTGAGCAAACAGTCGCTCGTACACCATAAGCTGGAGAAACTTCTGTGAGCCGCCTCATTGTTGAAGCGCATTGTGACTGGCGCAGCTGCGGGGTGCGAGCGTCGTCCTTCAGGAAGCAGCTCGCCAGAAAGTCTTTTCAAGCCGCGGTGAACATTCGATACCCCGATATGCAGCCTTTCATTCCTCAGGAACTTTCCAAAGGTGGGCACATACACAAGAGATAAACAAAGTGGGAAAACGTAACGGCAGCACAACAACAGGCTCAGGACTGGCACGTAATTCAACTAATCCCAATGTAAACAATCCCATCAGAGCGTCGTGCTTTTCCGTGATGGATTCCGGTATCTTTTCTATCTAAAGAGGCTGTTTTTTCCCTTTTGCTCCACAAAGTTTTTGGCCTACGTGTTGCATCGGGGACGCGGCCACAGCCAAACTGATGGTATTTGCTTTACAACCAGGGTGCGTGAAGTGGAAAATCCTTGCAAAGGAAAAACAATTTCAGCTGCTCCTGTGATGCATTGAAAAGCTTCTTTCTGGGCACAGAACATCTAATGTCTTTAAAAAGAGTCCGCTTCCCGACACCACCGACTTGACTTAGGATAACTGATTAATTGGCAAAAAGGGTGAAGTATTCTGTTATTCGGGTACTCCTTAAATTATGATGAGCTGGAGTTCCGGCTGGCGTCTCTCTGAAAAGGGTCATTTGCCGCGTTTGAGGGAGAGACGCTCTCAGGGTGGAAAAACAGCCATTAATCATGTCTGCGTTGTTTTGGCAGCCGACTCGTCGAGATGCATGGCATGGATGTCAACTCTGACCTCCCGCCGAGCGACTGGAGTGAAATTTACGAGGAGGCGGTACAGTGCGGGGGTGATGCCGCTGTAATTCAAAGCAGCCAGAAACAAGTGGCGTCGTTTCGTCAAGCAGCATGTGTACGAGGTCACCGAACATACGATCGGCTCAGAGCGTCTGTTTATCCTCGCTAATTTGCTGGTTATTTAGCTTCGCGCTAAGGAAGTGATGCGCCAATATCCAGACCATCTTTTATTTTGATGACACGTTACATATTCGAAAGAAATTAAATACCTGTGGCTCAAATGTGAAAGCTAACGGCGTCTGAGGCAAATTCTCCTCACAGGAAGCGCCGGATTCGTCGACCATTTGCGCGTGAGGCTTTGCTGTCATCATAATCATCCAAAGAAATGATTGTTGAATCGTGTGAGAGAGAAAAAATCAGAGCTGCAACAAGCCATAATCATCCTTTTTAACCGGCTTATGTGATCGCGCAGCTTTATCGCGCGGCCGGCGAGCGCGCGGAACGTTTCCCGATGACTTCAGATTGCCTCCGAATTTAATGGCCTCTATTGTGGAGCCGCGCTTTAGCCGAATTGCCGTGGCCCCCGATCGCTGCGGCGATACTTCCCTCACATAATCACACAAACGTTGCTGTGCCCGGATTTATCTTTAAGGCTATTATGCAAAACTATTGCTCCGACTGTCCTCATGCAACTGCTAACATCCTTTGGCCCTCTCATCCCGGTGGCACGGAGACGAGAAGCCTGCGCGGTTTACCGACGTCGTCTTGCATCAGTTCAGGTTAAAATCATTAAATTTGTATTTGACACTGATCCCTGATTGCTATTAGGAGCTGCCAAAATGCAAAACTACCTAGTGCAATTTTAACATCATGAGCGCTCTTCAAATCCCACGATGAGCATAATGAACATCGCTGCTTATCAAGAGTTGAAAAGGAGATATTGTGCGAGACAGTGGGCTTTTACACCCCTCGCCCTCGCATTTCCACATGACAAGCGGTTCTAAATTCAGCATGAAAAATTTAAAGAACTTTGTCAGACGAATCGAATCACCCGCATTAGTTTTTCCACAAGCTGCAGTCTCAGAGTTCAGCCGCCTCCGAGGGATTGAACTCGAGCACTCATGACCCGCTGGAGTTTTAACTGAGCATCGGCAAGGAGGAGAGAGAGGAGGGGGACGGGACAAATCGATGGTTGGAAAGTGGTCGCCCGGTCTGAAGATGCTTCCTTTTCAAATTCTGGTGCAAAACAACATGATAAAAGGAGAATCAGGCCGGAATAAACCCAAAAAATGTATCATATAGGCCAATCGCTGCATAATTAACCTGCCATAGGTTGATCAGGTGTTAAGTAGCAACTTCACTGAACGTGTACCTGTGGAGGCAGATGTTCTCCACCTTTAAAATCTGTTTCCCTGTTAAAGAGAGTTTATCCGCTTCACTCAAACCTCTGCCCGCTCGCGCGGAATTATTGGGTTTCTCCTCTCCATTTAATTTGAACGTTAAATGCCGGGGGAAGGCTTTTTAGTCGTTTGTGCTAAATAAACTGAACTGAATCGCACCCTGGGAGAGCGCACTTATTATTTTTGATTTTGGACTCAAACTGCAGATTCACAGTTTGCACAATAAACTCGGTTTTTTTTTTTGGTCTTGTTTGAGAACAATACGATTGTTTCTCTCTCTGGCTGCTCATTTAAAACTTTTTTCCCCCTCCTGTTGGAGTATAATGACAAGAATCATTATATTCTGTGATACGCATGAGCGCCTTCCATACTAATCACTTCGTTTAAGTCATTATTTAAGTTTCACGGGCCCTCCATCTCGGCTGCACTCATCCAGAGAATCGCTGCAGTTGGGGAAAACAAAACACTTGACTTTGTGTCCCCAACGATGGCAAAGAAACAGCACTCGTTTTTGCGGCTGTTCTCTTTTCCGAACCTTCCAAAAAGGGAAAGAATGAAGTATTGTTCGCGTAAACAAACGGAGACTGTCTGTCTCCCATTTTCTCTCCCCTGCTCTGTCTCTTTCTCCCTCTAACCTCACTTCCTTTCTTTCAGTTTCCCTCTCTCTCTCTCTCTCTCTTTGTTCCTTTCTCCCCTTCATCCACCCCAGTTTTGCCGCTTCCAGTTGCATTAAAGCAAATAGGTAATTAATCTGTGCCTCGGGGGCTAACAGCAGCACATACCCCGCCTGTGGCTTGCCCACAGGCTCAGAGGCAAGACAGAAGCAAAAGTGTGGGCTGTTACTCATCAAACGCTCCACAAACCCACCTGCACCCCCACACGTCTGCACCGTCAAAGTGATGCGGGATAACAACTTCATTCGCTCTGACTTGCTGTGGACCCACTTAGTTTTTTGGGGTTTTTCTGTAGATGTCTCTTTTTTTCTGCGGAAACTCTTCTCCACGCTGGCTCGGGAAACCGAGAACCACTTGTTGACCCGCTCGCGCTCACCTGCAGCGATGGAGGCCAGGCGGACGTAGTCGGAGCCCCTCTCCTCGGGTTCGTACGGGTAGCTCTCCACCAGGCTGAGTCCTGCCAGCACAGAGGACAAGAGGGCGGCTCGGTTGTCATAACAATCCTCCAGAAAAAAAAAAGCCTGAAACTGCACGTTTGGTCTTTGCAGGCCGCCGAATACGGATGCATCAGCCTGCCTGTGAGCTCTCAGGCTGGATTTCATCAGTTTTGGTCAATGTTGCAAAAGGGAGAGAAAATCGTGCAAAAACTGCAAGAACGGCTGAGTTAACCCTGTAAAAATCTGCTGTTGGGACATCAGGCTGACAACACACTGATTTAATAGTTTGCTTCCAGTTGGTGCTGAAAAAGTTGACATTAACCCAACATGAAGACAAACTAACATAACTTTTGAGAAGTGTGTGCAGACTGTGTGGAAACTAGGTGCATGACGGCATGATGGCTGCATGAGTGTGTGGTGTGTATGCATACATGCATGGGTACATGGATGCATAAATGCAAAGTTGAATGGGGGCCTTTGACAGTCGATGTGTGAATGCATGAATACAAGAATGGAAGCTGGGATGCATAAATTAATGCATACATCAACAGACATCTACAGATGTTGGGATGAAACGATGCGTTACGCTGCTCGTTTCCATAGTTGCGCTAAATTAATCAGACAAACCACACAAAGATTGGTTGAGTGCAACACAATACAACAGCTTAGGACACTCAATCTAATTCAAACACTGATAAAAACTTATTTGTGGCTGAAAACACTTTGAGGTTTTCAATTAACTTTCGAAACGAATCTGATTAATCTGTGATTTTTATTCACGTGCTGTACAAACGCATTTAATTTGGATGCAAAAGTAAAAATGTGTCATTCGGGATTGAAATGTAAAACTAATAATAGGCCATAAAGTGGGAAGTGACAATAGCTGTCCACAGCAGCTGAAATAAGCACAAACGCGAGCAGATACAGCGAGTGTGGGCGCCACAGAAACAATCCCAGCTTCAGGTTTTACGAATTTTGTTTTTTGCCCACAGTAATCACTCTATTCATTAAAGCCAGGATCCACTGTGGTGCCATACGGAGGTGGCTGCCTGAGTCCTGTGTAATGGGCGGCACAAGCTTGATAATCCCAGTATCTTCCTGTACCTGCTCCCACCCACTTCCTGGGAACTCAACCAGGCATTTCTGTGTGTGTGTGTGTGTTATCGCTGCCCTCACCGTGCAGCACAGACTGGTGCAGACTCCAGTAGATGCTCAGGCAGTTCTTCTCCTTCTTCATGCCTCGTTTACACTGGCAGCGGTGCAGCGGGGTGGACAGCAGGGCCGTCATGGCGTTCTCGCACTGGTTGCGCGCCCCGGGCCCCAGCTTCACGCTGCCGTCGCCCGCCACGCACTGCCTGAGGGTGCGCAGGCGGGGGCTGCAAGTGTCGTCGCTGGAGCAGGTATCTCCGGCGCGCAGGCAGTCCCTCCCGCCTGCAGAGAGCGCCATGCGTGGGACTCCTGCAAGACAAAACAGAGGGCAGGTCAGCGTCACGGCGCCTGTCACACACACCGCTCCATGGGTTCGATCGGGGGCAACTTGTGCGGACAAGAACGAGGTAGTTTTCACCGTTTGTAGTCAAACCAGGAGAAAATGTTTACTCGGGCACAAAAACTTGGTTCACCTGATGCTCATGAATTACATTTTCACCTGTAAATATAAGACAAAATATGCAAAGACGCACAAATTCGGAGGGAATAAACAACTTGTTTTCGGAAGACTTATGCAGAAGGAGGAAGCACATCGATCAGACGACTAAACTCTTCTGAATTGATGAGATGAGAAGGTGCATCGCAAGGAAAAATGCGGCGCACTGAGAAGTTTTCATTGACTGATAAAATATGTACAAGTTGCAAAATTTAACCTTCGCTCTCTTTTTTATTTTTTGCCTTAATGCACCACTGAAGCAAATCAGTGTCTAAGTTCACCCAAGTGCCCTGATCTGTTGATTCCAGGTTTGCATTTGTAAAGTTAAGGAAGTCGAGCTGCTTGGTGAATGTGTTGCTATACGAAATCGGGAAGGGAGTTTAGCATTACACTTGCATAAGGAGAGAGCGACGCAGTCGAGGTCGACCTTCGTCTGGCAAGTACGAGCTGGAACCATGGGAAAAAAAAAAAGAAAAGCCCAGCTGGCGCCCGCTCTTCACAGGCTTCCTGTGCGGCTTTCAAATGTCAGAGCGTCGTGGAATTATCATCAGAGTTAATCAGCATTATCAGGGTTAAACGTGTCAGCTAGTTAAAGCTCCCCAGAGTCACAGAGTGTGAGCGCGCGCGCGCGTGTGTGTGTGTGTGTGTGTGTGTGTTGGATCCTAACTGTTCATTCCGACTGCTCCTGGTGACTCTGATGTGGGAAACTGGTGGGCTTCATTTCCCTCTGAGCATCAACACAACACGCTGGTGAGCGACTGTGACATCCGTCTGACTCACTGGTTCGTTTCTGAGACAATATAATTGAAGTGAAATTCATGATCGGATTACGGTTTGGGGTTTGTTTTTTTCTTCACCTCCCTCGTCAGAAGCGTTCAAACGTGGTCATCGGTGCGTCCCACCAGCGCGCTTTCACGGCGACGTTCGCGAACCCGAGGGCGCTGCTGTGCTATTCATGAGTTGGTACACTTGTCACATGGAATACATCTGACGCCGCCGACCACGTTCGGATGGAACTCGCGGGGGGGGGGGGGTTGATGCGTCTCACCGTCACGTCCTGACGTGCTCGAAATTGCACTCGAGTCTTTCAGCTGAAGCCAAAACAAAGTGTCACAGGGTGGAGGGGGGGGCGCTGTATCATTTGGTGGTTGTGGAGGCGGGGGGGCAACGTGTTCACTGGCGCCTTGTTTTGTGTGACACTAATCACATGCAAGCGCCGACACCCCCGAGGACTATAAATATTTATTCACAGCTTTCTGAAAGCTCCAATTCACCCTTAAATATGATGAAGTGTTTTTTAATAGAATTATATCTCCGGTTTTGCAGAATATGCATCGAAACTGTTTATCTCGCGAATCCTTTGAAGGGGACGCCTCGGAACGACGGCTTTAAATCTGTCATTTCTTACGACGCATCAAGACTTTCTTGGTGACTTTGACTCTGGCGTGTACGCGGGAGACGCTTTAATTGAATGCTCATGATTAAGATTCCGCAACCTACAAATTAACAAGACCACATGTCGGCAGACACGCTCGCGCCTCGGCGAGAGAGCAATTAGCCACAGCGGTGCGACTACGACCTAAATACAAACATTAAGCAGCTCCGCTCCCACAGTAGTGGTTTCATCAAGCGTTTTCCACTCGATCGTCACATTCATCCTCTCACACAGGCGTTCACGCACTAATTTTAAGGTGGAGTGAGAGGTGCTGGGTCCCCAATGGGTGCAGCTTAAGATTTGGGGTCTTACACAAGGTGGTATCGAGCTCCTAAGCAATCAAAGAAGGTCATGCAGTTTTGAGATGGAAAAGTGGTGACAAAAACACAGGATAATAGTTTTGATTTCCAGAATTTGGGCCTAAAATGACAGAGTGTCCCACTTACTTTTGCTCCTAGATCGTCCAAACTTGTCCATGGTGGCGTCTAAATTCACGCCGTAAAGCCAAACTTTCACCCAACTCCTCCAACATTTTCAATTTGAGGGTAATAGTGCTGCCACGACAATACGGAGCTTTAACTCTTTTAAAGAGTCAATGCAGAGTGTGTACTCGCTGGAAAAAGAGTGGAACAAGCAGAATGTGAAATCCTGTCAGCTTAACTTTAAAGCGCTTTGAAGAGGGAGAAAAAAAAGGGGGGGGAAATTGTATGTAAAGAGGTTGATTAAATATCAGTGCGGCAGTATTAAGGGCAAGCAGCATTCACTGCTCTCTTCGCAAGGAAGTCGTCGAACGTGATGGAGATTAGTGGGACTGAATAGGTTCGCTGCGCTTTGACGGAGTCCCCGAAAAATCGCGTCCAAAAGCATTCCCGTGTCACTCTCCGACTTCCCGAGCAGCAGTTTGGTTCCGTCACTTAATCGCCACCACATCGCAACTCCTCCTGGTCGGATGGAGCGAGAGCGGGGGGGAACCCGGTCGGCTTTGTGAGACCCCCTCAACCTTTCCATGGAGTCAGCTAATCTCGCAGCAAGCTGTCAATAAAGAGTCCAGGCAGACAGTGAGGCGGGATGAGTTCTGGATGTTCGTGGCAGCAGCCGAGAGAAAGCATCTGCCACTCAAGTGAAGACCTCATCTTGTGCCGAGACCTTGACAGGCAGCCAAAAAAGAGAGAAATCTCCCCCTCCACAAGTCATCTGGTCCAGAACAAAGACTTCAAATCTGATTTATTACATGTGAAGCAGAAGGAGGGAGGGGTTAAAGACCGACTGCTGGGTGAGATAATGTCATTCGTTGTTGATGCAAATCAGCTCCATTCCAGAGTTTTCTTTTATCAAGAGACGCTACCTCAAAAAAAGCGGTGTACTCTGCCTGATGTCAGGATACTTCACTCCTTCTCACTGCTGTGAAACTCTCTCAAAGACCTTTAAACAGCTATTTACTCCCCCCAAAAAATAAGAATCATTTACATTGTTTTTGGCATCAAAAGTGAAACTCACAACACAACTCTAAACCAACATTTACACTGTTACCACACACAAACCTGTTGATGGCCGGTGCCGTGTTTTGGTAGCAACAGCAGAGCAGACTTCCGCAGTCAAACTCACCCGATTCACTCAAAACTACATTAGCACCTGTACGAACAGACTGTTTTTTAGTAGCTGCACACAAACGACAACACAGGACCTTTTGCTGGCGTCGCTGGGACGACACCACCCACGTTGAAGTGGTCCTCAACCGTATTCGAAAAGGGCCAAAACTGAGTCAAGGTCAGTTAAGTAGAGCTAAAATTGTGGCGTCGGAAAAGCAGCAATATTCAGAGTTGTTTCCTTTCGCCTCTCTTATGCAAGTGTGTTGGATTGCAGGTGGAACCAGAAGCGTGGGTGGTGTGTGTGTGTGTGTCTGTGTGGGCGTTCAGATAGTGAAGGTGGAGCGGAGCACAGCCTTTAAAGCTGGGTTTGGCTTCTGTTTGCTTCAAGGGAAGAAGAGGAAGAAGAGGAAGGAGTGGAGAGAGAGAGAGAGAGAGGGAGATAGAGAGGGAGAGAAAGCCCCGTGAGCATCGGCAGTGCAAATCTTATTAAATTGCAACTAATCCAGTGTGGAGAGAGGTTTGATATTTGTCTGAGAAATTAAGCAGCACTCCAGATCTGCGAGCGATAACTGTTTGCCTGGAAACAGAGCCGCAGTTCAAAGACAGACAGTCAAAACCAATTAGGAGAAATCAGCTGCCTTGTCATTCAAATTCGTTCCATCCTATATGCCTCCCTGTTTATCCCACAGAGGTAAATAATCTGTTTGAGCTCCCGCTCTCTCTCCCTCCCTCCCTCCCTCCCTCCCTCCCTCTCTCTCTGTTCCTCTTCCTCTTTGTTTCCGTCTCCCTCTGATTTCCCCCCCCCCGCCCCCCGCCACCCTTTCCGCTTATCTCTCCGTTTTCCCCCCGCTTCTCTGTTTGTGCTCCCCCTTCCTCTCATCCCTCGCTCACAAACACCAAAAAACACATCTGGCGTAGTTCAAAGAGCAGCCTGAGAAATTAAAGAATAAATTCGACGGAGAGGAAGAGAAAAAAAAAGAAAAAGGGGGGAGAACAACATATCAAAAAAACAAAATGAAATTCACTTGTCATTCCTGTGATCTTCAGCTTCATCCATGAAGCTCCAAACAGACGGCAGAGGAAGAATTGGCGGCGGTTTCGACAGAATAAGCGTGGGACCTTCTACGGGAGGAGAAGCGATCAGTCTGAGGAGCCGTGAATAGAGAGCAACCGCAAGCAGCCAAATTGAACATGTTGATTCCCATCTGCGACACAATAAATGACACAGCAACAATGGCGCGGAGGAGGATTAACCAGAATATCTCGCAAGAAACACAGAATAACTACCTGCTTATCCTCCTTTGTCTATCCCGGCTCTGGTTTCAGAGCAGGCAGGTGGAGGGGGGAGGGGGGAGGGGGGTGATAGAGCTCCTTTTAGTCTCATTGGGTGGCTCCTCACGTCTCCTTGCCGCCCACCTAAACCCCAGGCTCCCCCGCAGCCACCGGGCATCAGTCACTGCCATCAGGCAGCTATCAGCCAGCAAGAGAGAGCTCCCTTTAAAAAGAATCTATAAACTCCTGCGGAAAGCACTGCAATTTTGGTTATGTCACCAAAAGAAAACTCGATAACTTTCTCCCACTCTAATAACAGACTTCTGACGCCGCCGTGTCGGACATGTGGCTCTCGGGCCACGAAAGCAACGCCGTGGACGCGCAGCCGAACAGCAGATGGCAGCACTGCTTGTTGCCGGGAGATGTGTGACGCTGGAGTGAAAGCTTACAGCCAAGTAGCATCAGCATCCAGATGAGGGTGGATTTGAGGAAACGTGCTGGAGGAAGTGACAACGATAAAGAAATAGAAACAAGAGGGCGTTAAGGGAAACAACCATGGAGGTTACTGAAACGTTAATACCTCTTGTGGCCAAATCTGGAACTGCAGCTGGAGTAAATAACAGAACTGAACAGAGATCACAGCAGTGCTTGTAGACAAATCATTGCGTATCACTGAAGCAGTTCAAGTCTCCGACGTCACCACAAGATAACATGTCGCAGCTGATAAACCATGAAGAAACCAGGCTTGATGTGAACTCAGTCGAGCTCCCACACTTTGGCTCTAAAGAGCTGAAAAATAGCAGGATGGTGAAACAATGATTAGAACAGTGATCCTGATGACAAAAATGAATATATTCACAATTTTGGGTTGTGTGACTCAGCATGAGTTTATATCTGAGGGAACAGTAACAACTGCGCTGCTCATTTAATTAAACCACCCGATAGAAAGAGCCGTCTGATTATAGTCTTCTTCGCCTAATTTCGAGCGATCGTTGGAACTTTTTGTTGGCGAGAAAGCGACGAAACAGCCTGATGTTTGTCGGTGTGAAGGAAGAGGATTTGTTTTTCTAAAGAGTTGTTTTTATTTTCTTTCTTTTGGGGCTCTTAAATTTTTAGTGAGCTCACAGCGAGTCGCCACGGCGAGGCAAACATCAGACTTACTGTTTGAATTATCATGTTAAAGCGACACTTCTCTGCTCCGGGAACTGAATATTTCCCAGCTGGGAGGATAAAGAGACGCACTCGCAGGACAGCATCTTGAATTACTTTTGTTCGGCGCTGGCGATGCTGGGAGTCTGTGGACCGTTTGCAACGTGTGAATAAACTCTGAGGTTACAACAAGCTACAGAACAACTAAGAAATGTGATTTAAACACATTTAATCGGGCAGTTTTTGCAATAAATGACGACAACGCAAACAAAACTCCAACAGGGGGCCCAATGCTTTGCCTGCTTGGAGATGGTCAAAATTACAATTTTAAATATCCCAGAAAAATAAAGAGACATTCTTTAAGAATCTGAGTCAGAGTCAGAAAACTGCCGAATGCTTTTATTTTGAAGGCTCCTGCTTTTGTTTGTTGAGTGTTTGTCAAATGCTTTCTTTTTCGTCTTGATTGTGGACACTTATGAGTGAATGAGCCTTTGTGTTTTCAGTGCAGATACACTTGACTTTCACCGTCTCTTTGGGTGGCAGAACGACACTCTTCACTGTCTGCCTCCCAGGAGAGCCAAACACACCAAATCCTCCCAGTCGGCTCTTTGATTCGGCGTCTTTGCGGAGAGCTTTAAAGAAAACAACAACTTTGTTCCCAGTTGCAAACTTCCAAGTTCACACTGCTTCAGCTCTCAAAGACCTCGCCCCTCTCGGTGACGAATCTCACTTTGTTCCCTCCGTCGGCGCCGACGCTATCTGCACGCTGATTGCGGCGCGTTGTTTTTTAAATGTTCACTATTTGCCGACCAGACAGAAACGCTTCTCCCTTCATCAGCCGCTGCACGGCTGAGCGCCTCGCTACAGACGCTGTGATGAATCCTATTAGGGATAACAGGCGCTGGGATTGTTTGGTAAATCTTTGACAGCACCACCGAGGGACCGCGCTTTTGTTACTGTATATTGTAGTTCCTTATTAGCTAACTGTGTCTCCCTGAACGCTTTTTAACCAAGATGAGTCACGGCGCGCCTGCTGGGGCGTCTTCTGCGCCGCCGTCTCGCTTTGCCCCCCGCTCCCGTGCATCAGCGCCGCCAAAACAAAGGCGCAATATTCTTCCTACCAATCCAGATGCAGGCTAATGACCTCACACGCAAAAGTACTGAAAAAAAGAAAAAAAATATCATTGAGACGCTTTTAAATTTAGTTTGCATTCGGACTTCTCCGGACAACGGCCGGTCCTCTAAATGCGCTGCGAGGGTCGTTTTGCTTTGTATCATTGATTCAGCGAAACATGATGAAATTTCGAGGGGAGCCAGGGGAGCACTTCAGGCATGATGCAGAATACTAATTTCCTTCCCAGATTCCTCGGTGGCTAATCCATCCCCGCGAAAGTCAATATCATTCCGCAGCTGTTCGAGAACAACCACGCAACTGCAATTTCGGCATTTGTCTTCGCCGGGCCGATCGTACGTGCGTTTGTGTGCAAAAATAACAAGTTTACCCTTTCACCTGGAGATCATCCTTCTCGCAGAGACGCTCTTGTTTAGCAAAATGATGAAGAATGAGAGGAAACTTTACACCGAGCGGCGGCAGAGTGAGCGATACAGGCAAAGAATTAAAGAACCTCTCTATTGAAGTATTTGATTAGAAATAAGAG
Source organism: Malacoctenus gilli (assembly GCA_032164315.1). Lineage (NCBI taxonomy): Eukaryota > Metazoa > Chordata > Actinopteri > Blenniiformes > Labrisomidae > Malacoctenus > Malacoctenus gilli. The sequence continues at coordinate 13,983 of JASSRZ010003071.1, forward strand.
ACAAAGGCTCAAGACTTCAATCAGTGACTCGAAAGGGACTGAATCAGATATCAGGAGAATAAAGAAGATTTTAAAGTGGATATGAATTGAAGGCACTCTATCAGAGTACAATAATATTTGACAGAGTTAGTAGAGTCACTGATGCCTTATAACAGAATAAAACCCTTCAAAAACCAGCTGAATTTCAGTGGTGGCTGAAGGAGGCACAGAACCTATAAGACTGCAAACTATCAAAGTTCCAGTACACAGTCGATTATATACACAAAACTACAGAAGCACACTTGGATACTGTTTTAAATTATCTCTGACTTGCACCAAAAATACATGTTAAGTACTGCTGGACACACCTCCACATATAAACACACAATAGTAAGATCCTTCAAAATAAAAGCTCTGCTCTGCTCTCATTTCAACGACCTCAAACCAGGCAATGCCTGAGGCCCACGTGGTGGTTTTTAGCATCCTTCATAGGGGTCCCAGGCCCCATGTTGGAAAACCACTAAAGTAATTGTTCATCCAATCCACCACTGGAAGCGATTTGGGGGCTTTCGTAAGACAATTTGCCACATGGACGGGCAGGGGCTGGGAATTCAACCACGATGATGACGGCGGAGACGAACCACTTCCTCGCCGTTGCCATAGTCGCAGCATCTGGTGATGTTTTTGGGTTTGCATTTCTATTTTGTTTCCCAATTGCTTTGCAGAAGTCAGAGCTGCTTCTTGTGCGATGGAGACATCGTTTGAAGTGATTTGGGACCTTGGAATGGATGTTCCTTGGAGCGGTGCTCCAGGCGTCCGGCGTGAGCCGCACAGGGGGGGACGCAACTCGTGCCGGGGTGATCTACACGCGAACCCAGAAGCTCTTCAGAGAGCTGCAGGACGTCACTTTATCCTAATTCAGGCGGCGGCAACATCAAACGGGGAGTAATAATTGTTCCTGGACAGTGTTTGCTCACAGATTGGAAGTTAAATGTCAGCTCGGCGTTGACTTCCGTCCCCGCGGTGCTTTCTGAGCTTTGCATTTCGCCGCTTCTTATCTCCAGGCCCGCAGTGAGAACGGGCTTCGGCAGGCACAACATACCTAGACATTACAAGCAATCAACAGTAAAAGACTGCAAGTGTCAAAGCCGCCGCGCTCAAACAAGAGCGAGGATTTTAAAGGTCAGAACGAAGGAGCCCAGACAATAGATGAAGCAAATAGCCTTGTTTCCCCGGATTGCTCGCTAACTGAGGAAATTGGCAACAATTACAACCGGATTGACACCCAGGCTCTTTTATCAAGTCCATGGATTTCCTGGCAACGCACGCACACACACACACACACACACAGAAAAAAAAGGAAAAAAGAGCCAATCCAAGAAAACATCCTTTCCCAAGCCTGTCTCCTCCCAGAGGAGCCGTTCTCTCCACAGTTGAAGACATTTTAAGTGTATTGTTCTTCCAACATTGTGCCAGACGACAGTTATTAAGCCCCCTTTTTGTCCGGGGCCTGTCTCAGCGCTGACAAATAGGAGATGTAAACACCTGTTCTGCTTTGTGTGCCTGAGCAGTGCATTAATACAGCTAAAGACGGGAATAACATATTGAGAGCAGGGGATAATAGGATGCCTTGTTGACAACCAGTTGTTCCGTGGTCAGTATCATTGTCATCTTGTACAACACCCCCCCACCCCCACCCCCACCCCTCCTCTCTCTTTGCTGGCGTGGTGCAGCAGGGTGCAGCTGGCAGGGTGGACGTGGTGCAGCCTGCTGTCAGAGATGCCCTCTAATGGGCCGCGGGAGCACAAGTTAGGACCGACGCAGTGCGAGAAGAGCCGGACCGCGGCCTCACGTTTCCCTGTCTCGCCTCGCAGCGGGAGAGTTGGACTGGGAAGTGAAGCTGTGTGTGGACTTCCCAAATGAACTCCAGCAAACGCATCATCCTGAATTGTAGCGTTAGACTGAGGTGAGGTTTAGCAGAGATGGAGGATTACGAGATCATGCCGAGGATGAAACACAGCAGAAATACAGAGTCCTATCAGCTGTGACCAAAGGGCAAAAACATGAGATAAATCAAGGGATGGGGTCCTCGAACTCTAACCGCGTGGACGCTGTTGACACAGGTGACGTTTGCAGTGAGTGGGGGGCTCCCCTGAGGAGCCAGTGAGGGGGGTCAGGCCAACCGGAGGGCCGCCCCAGGCCACAGAGGTGCAACCAGTCATCCACCCGATGCACCAAGCCCAGCGGGAGCAGTGAGGGGGAGCACGGCTCTCCCCGACATCACGGCGACAGCCAAGGGAGGGGTGTGTAACATGAGGGTCCCGCACCCAGCCCAAAAGCATCCCCTACCCACCTGTAACACTTCATTCCTCTCACATGACACCTACAATAAGCAGGGACGAGCCACTTCCACTCATCTGGACCACGTTTCAGCGGGTTTAATAATAAAGCTGCGCCCCTTTGAAATTGCCACAAAATGTCAATAACTGCTCACGTGTTGCAGCTTGTGGTCACAGCGCTGAAGGTCGAGCTGGCAGGCAGGAAACTCACAGACCGCAGCAGCCGTCCATATAAACCCCCTTCTGCTCCGTCTCTGGCGACGCTCGGAGAATCCGTCTCCCCCCGACTGCATGGGGCTTAGTGGCCATCAACAGATCAAGGGGATAACTAACCCATAATTCTCCCCTTGTCATTGGTTTGGGTGAATCCTGGGGGGATCTTCCTGTCCTTCAGCGACATCCACCGAGGAGATCATTAGTTTGGGGGCCTCTGTGGGGACGGAGGACTTGGCTGGAAAAGCTCAGGTGTCGTCTGTCAGTCAGCCCCCAGAGTCTCTGGGATCACCTGCCAGAGCCCCGAGACTTAGAATTGCAAATGCACAGCGGGTACAACAGCAAAGGGCTCGGGAAACATCGCTCTCAATCACAGCTGTTGTTTTTCTTTGGTCGCCCTCGTAATAAGCTCCAAATACCCTCTGAACACGGCGGCAGACGAGTAAACACGGCCCACAAAGGGAGGGAGGTTTGTTTCTTGGCAAAACATTTTGTTCTGTTGGACCGGTTTCCTTTTATCAGGATCACGCATTTGTGGGATGAGCGGTAGAACTCGTTGTTACCTCCACAGAAAGAATCACCGCGGACTCCGAAAATGATGCTCAGAGATTGTTTTAATTTTGAAGGCACCGTATTTTTGGGGGCTCCAAGGAGAAAAAAAAACATCAACTAATTCCTCTAATGTTTGTTGGTTTCAAGGAAATGGTTCACTATTGAGATGCAACTTTAACATACAGAAATGAAAGTGCAAGAGCCCAAAATCAGCCTGAATTCCACCAGAAACCAAACACAAACTACCAGTTTTTGTGAAGCTCCAGTCCTCAAAGTAAGTTAAATACAACACTGAATCTCTCTCTCTCTCTCTCTCTCTCTCTCTCTCTCTCTCTCTCTCCTCTCTCTGGATAAACACAGCTCCATGCTTTCTCACATTGAATTTCCTCCACTATCAGTAATAGATACTAAATATGGATGAGAATCCATACTCAGAGCTATAATCGCGTTCCCTGCTGATGTCTTCCTGGCTTCCACCTTTTCTATGCTCCTATTTCTATTGTCACAATTGTTCCCAGCGGCATTCGGTACATTTTAAGGAGGCACATTGTTGCTTTCTGGCATCGACTTTCCCAATACTCCTCTAATGATATTTTTACTCTGTTGCATTGCTCTTTTTTTAATGTCCTCCAGAGACGAGGTGCGATAAAATCCGAGAGGAGAAGACAGAGAAAACTATCACAAATTTGTGGATTTATTCCCTGAATTACGACCTTTTTTTTAAATACATGTTTTTAAAATAGAAAACTCTCTCTTCCTGCCGTGTTTTAAAAGCAGTGAATACAGACACACGGCGAACTGAACGGAGTGTCTCCACTTGCACAAACACGCACGTACACACTGGCGTGAGTGTTGACATCAAACACGGTGCACTCCTGCTCACATACAACCAAAGTCTGGGTCTTATCAGTTTACTTTTCCTCCCTGCTGCATGCTCGGAAAACAAATATCAGGACCAAAATACAGAATACCCGCAGTCCTTCTCCGCCGTCCTCAACACGCTCTCTGGTGGTACTTCAACTGCTCACTTCATCTCCCCAGGATAGCCCTTCATGCTGTGTGCACGTGCGTGTGCATGTGCGAGTGTGTGTGTGTGTGCGTGTGTGTGTGTGTGTGTGTGTCCTACCTGCTTGTGTTTACTGCTGCTTGGCTGAGAATTGCATCCCCTCTACTGTAAATGTGTGTCTCCCCGTCAGCATCCTCATTGTGTTTGTCTATTTCCAGCAACACTCGCACACAAACATCTGTGTACAAACATTTATCTGCAGGCAGTAAAAAAAAAACAACACCATCTCATTGTTTAAACTAATCCTGAGTGGGCAGACAAACAGAAACTAAGCTTCTCTGAACGCAGGAAAAAAAAAACCCCAAACTCGCGCGACCAAAACGGGCGCTCCTCCATTCGTATCCGCCTTTTCTATCTCGTGAGGTCATCGGGTCAGCGAGCGAGATTGGCCTCAGGCCGACATGAGCGCCAAAGTGTCGGCCTTCTAATTAGTTGACCTAGATTTGATAAGACTGGATATCATATTTTTGTGAATGAGGAGCTTCAGGCTTCAAGAGTGCATTTGCTCCATTCAAATGTCCAAAGGTCATCTGGTTGTCTCACTTATAAAGAGGCCCGAATACAGTTCTGTAATAGGAATTAATGAGGGAAAGAGAAACAGGAAAATAATCATGATATCTGATTAATTTCCTTTGTTCTTTTCAGGCTTGATTAAAGTGACGCTCATATATCGCAGATCCTCCGTTTTCATGTTTTATTTTTCATTCGCTCTATTCAACAGTCCATCTTTGGACGTGTCATTTGACTCCACTAAACTATCACGTGTCAAGAGCTGATTATCTGACTGAAGGCATGAAAAGGTGACAGAATGTCGCAGAGTCACAGATCTGCGTGAATGAATGTGGCAAAGCTGCTGAAACTTCCCCAAAACACACAAACAAACTCAACTCCAAAACAGTCACAATCCAGTGATCAGTGAGAAATCATCGCTGTCTCGCAGCGACTGCGGTTGCCGCCCATGTCAGCTGAAAATAACACTCATTACTGGCTGATGAGGGAGAAATAAAACAAAGTGAACCTAAATAGGAGTCTGACGACCGCGGCTGGAGAAGCAGCTCTGATGGGAATCGGCGTGGATGAGGAGACGTGGTGGCATTAATGTCATTGTGTTTCATCCTGCGACGAGTTTGCGAGCTGCGTTTCCAAATGTCAGCGGCACCGTTTGAAACCCGACTCCCACACCGAAAGAGGGAGCGGAGCAGATACCCTGACCTAATAAACCCCCGGCAGCCTGCTTAGGATGGATATTTCCATCCAACGCGATACGAGGCATCGCCGCTCGCGCCGGCTGCGAGCTCACAGCCGCTCGTTACGGCATATCAAGTTCTGGGCAGTGAGGGGAGAATCTGATAGCGGCGCGGCGCAGGTGGAATCCCAGAAAAGCTTGAGTCCAGTGATGAATTACACATCCTTCACTGGAAGCACTTTTATATCGGTGCTTGTATTATTGAGTTTGGATGTTCTCCCCGTGTCACAGCGATTTTTGTGTCTGATAGATTAGCAGCTGACCCTGAATTGGCAGCATCAAGTCCTCGGTGTCACTGGAGGGGGAACTGGAGCGCTGTCCATGGTGCTGAAACGGCTGCCGACAGGAACTCCGCAGAGGAACCGCGACGCAACTTTATCTTGGACCTGAAAAGACGTGCGACTTCAGAAAGAACTTCTTTAACTCAGCGCACTTTTCTTAGAGCTCATGTGGCTTTCAAGTAAAAAAAAAAAACCCCACTGCATTTATATACGTCCAATAAAAAGTTAATTATCTGAACGCACTCAACTTACAAAGAGAATAGCGAGAAAGAAGGACCGCAGCGGTGATAAAGGAAACTCCCTCGTGGTCAGAGGACAGTAAAGAGATGAAAAGAAATCCACTTTTTTAATCATAACATCAGAAAAATATAAAGCATTTAGCGTTGCAATTTCAGCACCAGCATCAGCAGCAGTCTGAAATCCACTCAAAGTTTAGGCTTCAGAGGAGTGACACATTTACACCGAATTAACGTCGCCTTAAAAGTGAGAAAGTATTTCACGCTCGCATCAGGCGTTCCTCTCAAAAAGATAAAATATCTCAACGTCTCGGATGGGAAAAATGCATGAAAATAAGAGACGGTATTGGCCGATTCGTGCCTGCTTCCATCTCCTGCCCGCGCAGCTGGCCGTGTTTGGCTTCGCCTTTTGTCGAGTGAGCGACTGCGCCCGGCTCGGTCAAGTGCCCGGGTTACATAAGGTGCGGGGACGAGGACACGCTGATTGCGAGTCTGGGCATTGAACGCATCACTGGCCACCAATTATAACTTCTACAAAAGAGCTCTGGAAATGTGTGTTTTAACCCAGAGGGTAAAGGTCAGTGGACAATTAAAATCACAGACCCAAAAAAAAACTTTTTTAACAAGTGGAAAAACTAACCTTGAACCTGGCAAATGGAGGTTTTTTGTTCGCCGGGATGGTTCGCAGCTTTTGTGACAGAGGCGGCGGTGGCGGCGGCGGCGGCGGCAGCGGCGGCGGTGTCAGCAGCGGCGGCGGCGGCAACGTGCTCTCTGAGTTGCTATCATATCTATTCTCCACTGGCCAAGAATCTCTTTCTGCATTAATTACAGATTGTGGATGCATGCTAATTAGCAAACGTCGCTCCAAAAGATAAAAATAGACGGGGCTTTGAAGCTCGGCAGTGACACACGCACGCA
>JASSRZ010003071.1:20912-37520 GCA_032164315.1 Malacoctenus gilli
GCACGCACGCACGCACGCACGCACGCACGCACGCACGCACGCACGCGCGCACTCTTCAGGAGATGACCCATGATGAGGGGGGAGGTGAGCTGATGTTTTATCGGGTGAGGCGGCGTATTAGAGGACGCACCGGTGGTTTTTGGCGCCCCCCCACCGCCACTCCCCACCCCCCCCCCCACCCCGTCTGGGTTAGGAGAGCGTTATGTTTCATATGAGATCAGCATGAAATGATAATTTGTATTGACAGAGTAACTCCTGCTACCTTCTGCTCTGGCACACTGTCAGCGCAGCATCATTCCGCATGAGCAGATCAGCATTTTAAACCTCACGGCAACATCCAGCAGAATTTTTAAAAAAAGGAGCTTGTTTCCGCCGGCACCAGCTCGACTCTACTTGACTCTACTCGGATTTCAGGCTTTCCCAATGCGAGACAGAACCAAGCTGCTGCTGCAGTGGCGCCGCTCCCCCCGTTTTCATTTTGGAGGTTTTTAAATGGCCTAAAAAAAGGTCACGGGACCCCTCTGTGACTGAACGTTACAACCAAAGCAGAATCACACACTCTAACTAACACACCAGAGCATGAGCCTTCAAAATAAAAGCATGAGGCAGTTTCCCAGGTCCGCTCCAGATTCTGGGAAAAAATATGGCATCAACAGACTGTGGCCTCCGGTTAAATCAGCTCCTCCTTGCAGTATTTGTGTCCCATACGAGTGATGCCACCAGAGTTTCGGGTCACCTCGCAGTGGAGTTGAGCCGAGCTGAAGACGTGTGCTGAAGGAGCGGCGGTATTTTCATATCTTGCAGCCAGGTGTTTGAAATCGAATCTGGTTTCCCTTTTTTTTTTCTGCTGCTCTTTCTTTGTCCTGCGATACTCCATCTGTATTGTGTCTGCGCTCTGCCGCTAATACGCCCGGGTTTGTGTGGAGGACACGGCGGCATTAATGTGGTCCTTGCCACTTGGAGGAGAGCCTTCTCCGTCCACGTCTGCGGCCATGAGTTTGGTGCCGGAGGCATCTTTTTAATGAGAAAGAGGGACACTGTGACAGGGGCGAGCTGACCTGATACAAGCGTGGACCGAGCCTGCCCCGCTCGTCCGTACGCACGCACGCACGCACACACACATACTCACGGTGACACACGTGCACAAATAATACACAGGCCCTGCAGAGACAGATCAAGTCAGACGCAAATGACTAGCCGGGCCTCTCTGTGTCAGAAGCAATTTGAAGTGCCGGTTGTGGACTGCCAGGTCGGGAACACACGGAAGGCTTCCTCTCCACGCTCACTCGTACCAACATGCTGAGAGCCGCCATCTGCACCCGGGTGGCAGCCGCAAATCGCTTGTTGCCGGGTGGAAAAGTCCTTGAAATGGCATTTCGACTGCTCGACGGGACACCGGCACACTTGTAAAAGAATACTTTGAATTTTAAAAGCGTTTTAAGGGGACAGCAAAGGGGTCCGAACGCGCCACTGGTCTTATATGGGGAAAACACAGTTTCTGCTCTCTGTGACTGCAGAATCACTGAAGGCAACCTCTTCCAGCTGGAGTGTTCCTACAAGCTCTTAAACTCCCCGTTTGACGTTTGTCAGGATCTCGGCGTTTGAGTCACTGCTCCACTTGACGCGTTCGAGCACCATTAATCAAGCAAAAAACCACATGCATTTTTTTTCATTGGAAATGATGAATTCTTGTTTTCTTCGCATTCAAACTCCAATTTAAATAATTCATCACACCCACGTTCACGTTGTGGCTCGAGCAGCTGTGTCAAATGTTCAGTTCTGGGGCCAAAGAACACAGTCTGATGACTTGTACATCCAAGGAGTTTGACCTTACTTTACTACAGTGAGGTAGCGAGCTGTCACCGAGCTCTTGTCCATTGGAAAAGAAACTCACTGGTTTCGATTTGACCCCTTCGTGAAAGAAACAGAAGGGCTGCAGCCTTTCTTGGATGCATTTCCGTTGGGCTACAAAGAGCCAGTTTTGAGTCCTCTGGATTGGCCTGTGGAGGTTGGACAAGAGCCTGGACATTATGGTATGGAGCTGAATTTCTAATGGAACAAAACCCTGCAACATCGGGCAATTATGGTGCAAAATAAAAGAGGAAACATCTGATATCTGACATCTGAGCCTCACTAAAAAATGCCAGACTCACACTCACGCATATTGTCTGGATTCAGCTCTTTGATGTGCTTCCTGTCCCCCCCCTCATTGCAGACGGACGGACCATATGGAGCCCCCCTTTAGAAAACCTTTACCCAAACATGACCTAAAACTCCCCGCAGTGAGACGTCTCAGTGAATCCGACTCGCTCCTGTTCAAACAGCACCAATTCTTCCCTTCTGTGCCGTCTGAAGGAATAAAAGTTTGATTGTCTCTTCTATTGAGAATGCAGCTCCGGTTTATGTATGCTGATGTCTCATGGAACCAATTCATGAGCTCCAAATTATGAGGTCCCATCTGCATGCAAAGTAGCGCTGCCATCACCAAGGGTCGGGGAAATAAGGAGTTTTGCATGTTTTTAATCACAACTCGGGACTTTTTTTTGCTGCCTTTTGCCACAGAAGGCCAAAAAAAACACAAAACCCCACAACGAAATAAAATACTCAAGTCGTTCTTTCAATGAAGGAAGGCAGAATGGAGGATGAACAGGTCATGGAATAAATATTAGACGAAAAGTTTTTTTAAAAATTACAGCCAGAGAAACTCAAAAATCATTCAAAGCCAAATGATAATGAGGGATTTGGACCAAGATGTCTTTAAAATGGACGAGTTCCTCTGGGAGGCACAGACGGTGTCGAGAATTGACTCAGAGGTGAAGAGAGAGAGAGGGGGAGGATTGGTGGAGGTGATGAGTAAACCCCAGAGAGTCCAGCTGTGATAGTTCCCACTCTCTTCATCTGTTTCAATAATGTCTGCAGACTCCCTTCTTTTCTGTATTTCTGCTCTGCTCACACGTGAACGTCCACGATCTTCCTCTTTCACCTCATTCAACAACCACGCAAATAGTCCCGTGTTAAGAATACCGTGTTATTCGGGAGCCACAGCTCCATTACTTTTGGCAGAGACGCATACGAGTACCTGATTACTCACAGCTTCTCTCACAGGGGCAGAAAGGTTGCGGAGCTGCTGTCTTTTTTTTGTTGTTATTGTTGCTGTTTTGATTAGAAAGGAGGTCTGTGGCTCACAACAGTAGTGAGTCACTGCCTCCGTGTTACTTGGGATGAAAAGCTTCGGGAATTTGTTACTTATTATGAAATATAAAAGAACAAACTGTTAATTTTGCCACAGAAAGAACAGTTGTAGAGTTGCAGAGCCGCTCTCTCCCTGGAAACTGACTGTTGTCTCAACAGTTCTTTTACTAAATCCTGATGATCCATAAACGGGCTTCAGTAAAACATTGTTGCAAAAGAAGGACAAACACCGTGAAAAAGTCCCACTGTGGGCGGAGGTGTGCGCTCTACCGAGTGCCTTTGTGGTTTTCCTTAAAGTAATCCAGTCGTTTGTTGATGAGATGCTGGCAGGTTTTCCTCTGCATGTGTAAACAGTGAAGTTGAAAGAGCATGAATCTAATGAATATAAAACAGATGCTGGAGTTATAAGAGATGCTTTTTTTCTGATTAACAAATGAATTGATGGATGTTTCTGCGCTGCTGTATCGTTGTGTGTGTGTGAGTGTGTGACCTTGTGTATTTGATTGTATTACCAGCACAGGGATCATTTCTCAGAGCGTTCTGTGATCTTACTATGTGAATGCCCCCCAAGAGATGCTGCGCGGGGATTTGCTTGTGTTTTCATGGAAATAAAATCAAGTCCTCACTATATTGGCCTGCTCGTCGTGACAAATGTTCTCCATTTATTGCAGAAACTATATGAGGAGGAGGAGGAGGAGGAGGAGGAGGAAGAGTGGTTCTTTGTGAGGGCTTATCTTCCAGTCTGGGGCAAACATTTCCTGTAATAAAAGAAGCAAACTTTGGGAAAAAACAGGAGACAAAAAGGCTTCGCTGGCAAATAAAGTGTGTTTTTTCCCCCTCTGCTAAAATTATTACACCCTTTGAACTTGGAATGGAAATGTCTGTTTTTATGCATTCGATTCGTAAACATTACGAGGACAGTCTGATAAAATCTTCCCAAAAACACGATAAAATTTCATTTTCGGTGCTGTGTGGCCGTGACGCAGCTAAAATTAAAAAGCGTGGGTGTCCCATCAATGAATTCAGACGAATCACATGGGAAAGCAGGAGAATTATCTATCAAATGGACGTGTAACGTTGACGTAATTGTGCTGAAAAAAACTTTTCAGGAGGTGCAGTAATGAGTGTGTGCGTGCGTGTGCGCACACGTGTGTGTCACTTCCACACACAGTTTAAATGGCATAATTCATGGCGGTTTCCAGGTGATGTAATCGGGCTGTAACAGGAACGAGTCGCTGTGCGGCGGCATTGTGTGAGGTGGGGGGAGGGGTAATTATGAATCGGCTGCTGCAATGTTGACAAAGTCGGGGGGAATTTGCCGGAAAGCGACACTTCCAGGTGAAGGGGCGTGAGAGCGCTCGGGCGCTGCGGGGAATCTGCCGCCACTGCTTTGTTCAGCTGCGGCTGTCTGAGTAATTTGTGACCCTGAGAGGTTCAATATTGAATAAACTCGTCGAGTTTTGTCGCACAAAGTGACTTTCTCCACGCGCAACCTGAACTGATTTTCAACTCGACTCAACCTGACTCGGCCTCCGTGGTTTGATTGTGGTGTCTCAACGTGCCAGGGGTTGTCATAGCAACCTGAAACTCGCAATAATGAGGGACGGCGTGTTTAACCTGCTGACGCGGTTTCGAGAAACGTCAGGTTTGCGAAGGAACACCTCCTCCTGCGATGTTACTTCCTGATCAAACAGAAGTCTAGACGCAGGAACTAAAAAGGTTCCTTACAGTAGGCAGACAAAGCACCAAAGTACCCACATTCATCAGGTAAAAATTCAGATACAGAACTTTGGTGAAAGTAGAGGTACTGTGTCACAGAGTAAAGGTGCTGAAATATACTTTATACTCGTGTAATGGAAATGTTTTAAAGAGAGTGGAGTTGAACTGGGTAGGTGCTGGTGGGAGAGTGCGAATGGTGGGTCCTTGAAACATGTGAAGCCGGTTGTTTCACAAACAAAAGACGGCAAAGATGAGGGAAGTTTCGGACTGGTTTTCACATTCACAGACGCTTCAAAACTCTCAAAGCAGAATATGATTCAGTTCAAAATTCCCATCAAACAGATACAAGCAGCCTTGAAAAAGGCAAAAAAAAGAAGAGCAAAAAAACAGCGGCAGACATAAAACATCATCGGCGGCGTGAAGAGCCGGGAAATGAAATCAGAATTGGAGGAAGGGATTTATTTTTTTCAGGGCGAGAACAAATGGCGGAAACATCTCGAACAGAAACATTTTCAGGCTGCTTGAGTTTCATGATGACTTCAAATACCTGAGCCTTCACACTTCACAAACTTAAATCTCGGTCCCTCCAGAAATTTCGGCGAGCGGGAGACGAGGCTTGTGTCTTGAATGTGGATGAAGGCTGAGCGGTTAACGACGCTCATTGAGCCATCTGCAAGAAATGTGATCGGCTTCGCTCCCCGTGGCTCCTCAGGACGGCTCAAACTAAATGTGATAAATGTGATGCGCCGCCATTTCCATTGACCATCGCCTGCAGCCAAAGGCTTTTACAGCGAGCAGGAACTAAACTGGCATCACTTACAGTCCCCCGGAATAGGAGGAATAAAATCGCCCCGTTTAGGATGCATGGACGTTCAATATCAACAATCATTCTGCCGTTTAAAACCCCTTTCCAATATGGGCTCGTAAATACGCACGTTGTCACCGACCCCCCCCCCCCCCCACCGCCCGCCCCTCCTTCCTCTCCCTGACACAAAGCAATATCGACCGGCAGCTATCGACCCCGGCAGGTCCCAAATCTGAGCAGGAGACAGACTTGTGCCCCAGCCAAAGCAATTAAAACTCCGCCGAGACCTTCAACGCTTCGTCTTTACGGGGGGGGGGAGCTGTGGGGGAGCGGGGCGTCGATACAAACACCCAGACAAAGGAAAAAGTTCATTACATACGATGCAGCGAGACACTGCGAGTAAAGAGGATGGGGGGAGGTGGGGGGGGGGGGCCCGATATCACAAGCTGACATGCTTCTTAAGAGCGCGCTATCTTTTCTTGGGAACAAGCCACGATGGCGCCGGAGGGCACTCCGGTTTTGAAGTCGAACAAATGTACAGTGCGTTTGATATCAAACAATGAGCAGCATATGTCTGATGTCTCCCGAGATACGCGCGCCCCGCTGCCGTCTCCAACACACACTCGCGCTTGTTTGAACGTTTCAATCATCTCCAGATGGAGTGGCGACGGCGGCGGCAGCAGCGGCCGTGAACGGGGGCGCTCGGCGGCTCGTTTCCACGGCGTATTGATCCGTGTTGTCCCTGCGAGGGGGACTCATGGGAGCGGGGCTGCTCGTTAATCAAGCTGACACCGGGAGTGACACACGGGGCTGAGGCAGCAGCATCGCGGCAGTGCCGGGGTGCCACCGCGAACACCTTTTCCTCCCCCCGCCGCCGCCGCTCTCCCAGAGAGCCCGTGAATCGCGGGAAACGCCGAGGCTGCTGGAAGTGGGTGATGTCAGCAGATGCGGCCTCCTTCACTCTGTCTTCACTCCGCTCAATCCCCAAAGTCCCCGGGCCCATCCATTGTCTTATTTCACCGAAGACAAAACTGAAGAGTTTCAGGGTCTATCGAGGGCCGCACGCTTTGTACGAGACTAAAAAAAAACAACAACAGTCAGAGGAAAAAGTAAAAGTTTTCTCAGGTACATTAACTTCTGGGGCACTGTTGTGTACGACTGTTGTAGGTGATGATCTGTGTAACTTCAGACTGCAGAACGCAGGACAAAAACCTGCTGTTAAGAGAAGAAGTTGTAACGCTGACGTATCGCAGAAAAAAACACCAAAACTATGGATTCTTGTAGCAAATGAGCCCTTCTGTGTGTGTTGTATTAGAAGCACTTCAGTTCTTCTTGATGAAATCCTTCGAAAACTGAAAAAACTCGGATGAGACAAGGCAGATAGATGCGTTTAACTCCCACACTTGGAATCACTTTATAGCTCGCTTCGCTGTGCGGTGCAACGCCGCGAAACACGGAAACAAACAGGTGTGAACCTGAGCCGCAGGTGAGCGCGGCGCTTTATTTCTCCCCGCGGACCCCCCGGGACGGAAGACGACTGCGGCTGCGCGGCGGCGCCGGCGTGCAACATCCCTAATTTCCCACCGTCTCCCTTTGAAGCGTCATCCTTGCTGTGACGCTCTTGTTCCTCTCTGTCACTCCTCTCCTCCCTCTGCGCTGCACTTTGTGACAAACCAGGTTGTTAAAAGCACTTTATAAATAGATCCGACTTGACTCGACTGTATGAGGAAGTCACATGTAGGAACACTGTCGGCTGCCAACACTGAAGGCGGCGCAGAGAGAGAGGGAGAGAGAGAGAGAGAGGGAGGGAGAGAGAGAGAGAGGGAGGAGTTTAGAAACCAGCCACAGGGCGTCGGTGGCTGCATGCGGCAACTTAAAGTCCCGAAGTCCCTGCAGGTTTCAGGGTCACAGCGGTCAGAGAGTACGGGCAAAAAAAAAAAAAAATTGCAAATAAAGCGGGTGAAAGTGAAAATGAATAAGTGATGAAGCGAAATGGCTTCCTCGTGGACGACACATTAGCTCCCTGATAACTGATGGAGGTGTAAATAAAGACGGAGTAAGCGAAATTGATTGACATTAACCGCAAAGGCATGGATCCTTATTGGGAGTGCGCCAACCGACTGTTGAACCGCACCGAGGTAATTAGTGATGGAAAAATGCACCAGAAAAGGCACCGAGTTCCATGCTGCGCTAATTATGTTTATCTTGCCAGCATAATTACTTTTAATACCTCTAGGTTTGGAAAAAAAAAAAAGAAAAAAAGAGGACGGGCATATCCAATTCACCGGCAGAGAGGCTTTTCCTAACATAGCGCCACAGTGCAGAGTCACCGCTCATAATCTCCTGAGAGGAAAGTCATTTAGTAGGAAACGGCGGTCCGGCTCGTTTATCCCCAGCCGCCCGGCGCCGTGCGACGGGCCCACGCCGAGACGCAAGGGGATATGAGGCTAAAATAGGCTGTTTGTGTCATTATTGATGCCGTGTCATGTCCCATTCCCTTTTTACCCCCGTCTGTTTACAATGTGACACTAAGAAGATTGCGTTCCGCCGCGCGATCCCGCCCGTCACGACCCACCGACTCACAATCTCGGAGCCCGAATCTTCCCCCCCTCCAGAAACGTACAGATTTAATGCATCATCTGCCACAGCCAGCCGTCACTCAGGCCGGAGGAGCGCCGCCGCAGACACCGCAGACACCGACCCTGCAGGAGGCGTTTCCATCAGGTAAGCTGGGAGTCAGTGTCAGTCCGGGACCTGGCCAAGTTAAGGCTGCTGACGGTTGGCGCCGGCAACACGGAGAGCCAATTAGGTGAAACGTGGCAGCAGCGAAACAAGACGGTGATCTTTCCACCGGGCACACTGGCCTCTTTCCGCGCAGGTGTTTGTGTGTTTGTTTGTGTATAAATGAACCAGGATTTGGGTCACAGGATCAGATTGCTGCAACGTCACAAAATATGGGGAAAAAATTTGAGAGCTGAAATGTGTCACTTGCTTGTTTATCTATTTTGATTGGAACTCTAATTTTGGTCAAATTTCCACCGTATGCACATCTGTTGTTTATTGCAAAAACATAATTGCGCAAGATATAACAGATTTCATAAGATCTTTGTTATCTTTTGCATTTTACACCAAGTTATTTCTGCATTAACTTTTGTGCGAATTTAGAATTCTGAGCACAGTTTTTTCAAACCACTTATTTATATACTTATTTATACCATTTTCAAGCACTAAATTAATCAAATTACCGAAATAGTCATAGAAATGCAGTGTAAGTACTCTTCATAGGAGATGTTTGGAACATTAAACTCTCAGATATTGTATGTTTTTCACTGCCGAATCCGGATCCGGAAGTGCCGAACGACAGCTTGGTTGGCCTGCACCGTGTGACAGCTCAGGTCCTCTACGAGCTTCAAACCTTTTGCGGTTTGTTTGGGTTTGTTATCCTGCAGCAGCGCGAACTCCTCCCCAGAGAGATGCCCACATGGGGGGGGGGCTGTGGGGGGGAGGGAGGGGGTGCAGACGGTCTCTGAAGGACAGAGGGCTGCGCCTGCTTTTTCAGGGCGAGGTCGGAGCGCCGCAGGTGTCCGGCGCCAGTCGGGCCAAACACCTCCAGACTTGAAATGTTGTTATCTTCGCGTGTTACCGTCTCTCGGTGGGTTCGACGCGCTGAAGTTTCCCTCTGCTGCTCGTCTCACTGCCGCACATCGGAAAACCTGGATTTATTCGCACATGAAACTTCAGTTTCTCCATCTTTCCCCTGTGAACCGCGGCAACGTCTCCTCCGTGTTTGCCCTCCTGAGGAGCGCCGTAAAGGCCGGCCGTCCGGCGAGACGCCTCTGACAGGACTTCTGGCTGACATGCGCCTACCGTTCTTTATTTAGCCAAATTCTGCACGTGTGATAACTTGTTTTTCTATCTCTCGCGCTCTGAACGTCGACGCTTGACGCATCGATCCGCCGGTGCTGCGGCCGCTTGCCGTGCGGCGCACGCAGCGGCACTGCAGCCCCCGATGGAAACCTTCAGTCCGGACACAATCTGACATTCAGAGAGCTTTGTCCTGAATGATAATTTGACTTGTGGCATTTTCATGCAGTTTTCTTGTCGTCTTGGTTCGATAGTTATTAGAAAACACTTTAAGTGAAAACTTTGGGTCGAGTGGAGATAAAAAAATCTACTTTTTCAAAACTTTTTATCTCCATTTTCTTGTCTTTTTTTTTTAGGTCAAATATAACTAAGAATTGGCAAAGCATCCTCTATGTTTAACTCCCACTCACACAAAATCGTATTATTGAAGACATTCGTGGATGGATACAAGCTAACGCTAAGATGATAAATGCTAATGTTGCTAACTTGGTTCATTATTATTCAGGTGCTACGGAGGCCTGACGACCCCAGACGGGGGTGCTGTGGGGGGCTCCACGCTGCCCGGACGGACTTTTAGTCTTGCATATGTAACAAAATTAGGAACAAAAATAGCTGATGCCCACGTGGATCAGTCTGAGACCCTCGCAGGTCAGCGGCTTGGATGCCTCCTGCTGGCTAATTGCCTCTGAGAAATTCTCAAAGCGAGCCAGTTTGATTGCCAACAAACTGTCGGACTCTGCAACCAGAATAACCTACAGTAGGGCATGTTGGCGGAGGAAGGACAGCGATAGCCTCGCACCTTCATGATACGGTGTCGGGGCCAAGCAGGGAATGGCGGAGAGGGAACAGATTAGGTTTGCCGCTGGAGGAAGCGCTCGACCTTTCGGCGATGCGACGGCGCCTCTCATCTGCCAGACATCAGTAAAGTTCACCGTTTGAGACGCGATGCAACCACGTCGGCAGATTTTTGAGGAGACAGCACTTTGTTGGTTTATTTTGGAGTTGCAAGCGAAAAAGTTTGTGCTGGAGGAGGAGGAGGAGGAGGAGGAGGAGGAACTCCTCGGCGAGGAGCCTTTCCCACGGGCTCCAAACAAACACAGGGGGCGCTTCCCACAGCAAGCTCGCCAACTCCCGCTGAATTATGCAGATTCATTAAGCCCGTGCGTCACGCCGACTTTTTTCTCAGAATACTAATCATCCTGACAGCCCGATATTACACTTTCCATCTACTGTACCTCGTGCGAACTCTGATCCTAGCATGCTGCTTTCCTTACGTCACCTTCACGAGACCGTCGGTGTGAAACGCCACTCCGAAGGGGGCCCGGACGATGCCGTGGGGCCGCGAGGTGGGTGGGTGCGGGGGGTCCTCTCCGGTGCCTCTTATAGCGTCTCAAGACCAAACCGTTATCAGTTCAGTACAAACAGTTCTGCCGAGTAAACATGTTTACAAAACTTATGATGTCGGATGAAATGTGCTCGGCTGATTTCCCACCACGAGTAAACATGTTTTCTCACCTCCACACTTTCTCCTCAGCTCGCCGCAACACATAAACACGTCCGAGCTGGGTTTTTTTTTTTTTCTCTCTTTTCTCCGGCGAGTAAAGATTTATACGCCACCGACCCGCTATCACCCGATACTTGCCTCCGAGCGTGGCCTCGGTATTATATATCAACAGATGTCAGGTTGTGTCGGCATCATAGTTAGGGCGGGAGAAAAGCACACTGTGCTCTCTTGAAAACTGGGAGTGCCGCACTTGACCTTGTCCATTCCAATTACAGCAGCCCTGCAGCCGCCATCAGGCAGCGTGTCCATTGTCATTGGCTTGATAGGACCATAATGTGCTCAGTGTAAGCCTGCAGCTACACTACAGGGAAGGTAGAAGGGATGTGTACGCTCATGCATACCCGTAATATATGATTTAATGCAAAGAGAAGCCTTCATTTAAAAATCCTTATCGAAGGAACTGAAGAGCCGTCGCTTTTCAGGCAGGTAAAGGAAACCTCAGTGTTTTCGGAGCTCCGTGGCTCAACTGCAGTGATTTGAACAACTTGCTGGGCTTCATCCGTTATTTCGGAGGGGGGGGGGGGCTGCACTGCGATAGCTGAACCAGCGCTGTAAATGGAAACGTCCAGAAGTGACGGAGTACGTGACTGATCGCCTCAACGTCCAGAATCGCACCAGTGCGGGGTCCAATCCTGAAAAACTCGGCAGTCGCGGGCAAACCAAAGGGCAAACTGCAGCTCTGTGGCGCCCTCTAGGCTGCACTGAGATTGGTGCAGAAGTTATTAGTCTTGTAACTTTCCCCATTTCCTGTGTGCAGTTTGTCATGTTCTGTTTGAGTCAGTATTAAAAGAAGAAGGCGAGTTTATCTTTTCTACTCGCATCAGCCGAGCCACAGTTTAAAAATAGACATGATGAATAAAAATTCACATTTTAACATTGGAAAAATATTCAGAATTTGACATTTCTCGACAAAAAAGGAAGCAGTTTTTTCTTGAAAGCGAGCATTTCCTCATAAAAACACTGTTTCCAATACAAAAATGGCTAAATTTCACGAAGGAACGGCGTTAAATTGCTAGTGAAATGCACCACTGGTGTCGTGGTTAATGCTCTTCCATCACAATAAGATGGTCCTAGGCTTGTGCCCGAGTGGGGTCTGCATGTTCTCCCTTTGGCTTTCTCTGGTCTCAAATGTTTCTTAAAGCAGGACATGTGTTTGGTATCATTTGGTGGCTCTAAAGGTGTGACTGTGTTCCCCTCTGTGCTCTGTGATGGACTGGCGAGCTGTCATCGGCCCCAACACGCCGCGACCCTCGTTTGGAGAAGCGCTGCAGAAGACGGACGGTCGGACGGACGGACGGACGGACGGACGGACGGATGGACAGACGGATGGACGGACGGACGGACGGGCGAGGCTTTGAAGTTCCCAGCGATCTGGAGCCAGCGTGAGAAATGGGGCACCCTGGTGGCCTGGAGGTTTCAGGCG
Organism: Malacoctenus gilli; assembly: GCA_032164315.1. Classification (NCBI taxonomy): domain Eukaryota; kingdom Metazoa; phylum Chordata; class Actinopteri; order Blenniiformes; family Labrisomidae; genus Malacoctenus; species Malacoctenus gilli. Next base: position 33,480 of record JASSRZ010003071.1, read on the forward strand.
CCGGGCGTGTAATCGCAGCGTTCACAGTTTGAATCTGTCAGCTGACCTTTGAGATAAGTCGTTCACACTCTCCCTGCTGTCACTCCACTGTCTGGAGCCCATCAGACGAAGGCAAAGTGGTGCAAACACGAGTGAGACGTTGAATAAAAAAATAAATAGACCTCAGCCGAAGTGAAAACTGCTCCGCAGGGGCGACGCGTGCACAGTGAGGGGAAGCAGAAGTGGCAGGAAAACATTTTTTTTTGTGGTCACGCCGTTTATCTCGCTATCACAACGGGAATCAAAAGGTGCAGCGGGCCGTGCCAAATGGCAGTAATGATGGACACAGACTCCAGCCGGAGTCGGACGCTGACGGCCTTTTATGGTTTCAGGTGGTCCGTTCCCACGGGGGCATTTCTGTCAGAAGGCTCCTCGCTCTCCACTTCGCCGGAGGATGTGATGCCAAACCAGGACCACCGAGGACATCTGCATGTTTTCTTCCAGCAATCAAACCTCTGGTTTTTTTTTTGAGAAAGCAATCAGCCAATCGTTATGCATTATTTAACTCTGGAGAGTCAGACTCAATTATTCTGGTGCTACTTTCAGCTCAGTTTGACATTGGTGGAGCCTGAGAAGTAAAAATGTGTTTAAATAACCACAAATAACAAAAAACTACCACTTTTAAATCTTAATGCTTGAATGTTTTGTCTTTCCGAATTTTGTCAAAATTTCTCTGTTTTTGGATGATTGATTATCTCCCACCTGTGCCTCATTAGTCCCCCCGGTGTGTCCGGCAAACATGTTTCTCTTCTCCTTTTTTTTTCTTTACTTGATGTTAATTTCGAATATTGATTTTGATGTTCTTTATTTAAACATTCCTAAATTCAACTTTATATAATTTTGTAACAGTTTTTTTTTAACACATTTAAAAAAAATACTGTTTTTTAAAACAGAATCAAAGCAGAGAAAAATAAATTGAAGCTGAGATTTTTTTTTCCCCGTAAATTTATCATTCTGTTCACAGTTTTTGCAGGTGACCTGCTGCATCATCAACTGGTTTTGTAATAAACTGAATTTTTTTTTTTGCCCAAAAAACACGATTTTTTACTAGGATTAAACGAATAATGAGTTAATTTTGAATAAATGACAAATTTCTTGGTTTTCATTGATTTGCACGAGTGTTAAGATCCCGGCTGCTCTGAGCGGTTAACCTTGACAGGAGCGCATGTCAAATCTCGAGCCCTGATATCTCAATCTCCTCCCACCAAAAAAACCTCCACTGCTGACTGTTCATTTGCTAAATGTGGCAGCGGTCACATTTAATCGGCCTTCGTTTGGAGAGAACTCATCACCCAAACGAGAAGTCTTCTGGCCTCGGAGGATGGATTTTAATTAAGGTGTACAGAGAAACTCGGAAAAAAAAAGGTCATCGCTTGCGCTCATCTAATCACACGCCTTTCAGACTCCTTTAAAAGGTGAAAACATTCCTGCCATCCTGACAAACTCACTTTTTCAAATCAGCGTTTCAATTAAACGTCGGCACTTCAGCAGGCAAATGCATGTAATTAATTAGCCCTGAGCGAATACAAATGCATCATTTAATAGCCTAACTCATAATTAACTGTAGAGGAGATCAGATGTCTGGGCGACACCTTCCTTATCTCCACTCGCCCGCCGGGGAAGATGCCGCTGATTGTGCCTCTCGTCTGCCATTCCCCAAGTATCAAAAGATCATTTTAATTCGGTTTCGGCGCGAATGCTGCTCGAGTGTTTTAACCTTAACTCAGCCACGAGAGGTTTGCCCGACCTATGTATTCTTTTCCACCAATAAGCTGCTTTGTATCCATGCAGTTGTGTCTTTACGTTAAAAGCAGGTGGCAGCGGGAAGTGGGGAGCAGCGATGCCTCACAGGCGACACAAAAGCAGCCGCCGAAGGAGGCGAAAGTGTTAATTATTCAAAGACAGGAATACTTCTTATCTTTGAGAAAAATACTGCTGACTGGGGAGCTTAAGGTACTTCTGAAACTGAACGCTCTCTGGCAGTCAAATTTACACCTCAGCTGGATGTCACCGCGCTGGCTGTCAAGCCGCCGTGTCCAATCGCAGCATCCCGGCGCGCCTCACAAATTGGCGGCTCTCCGTTTTGTCGTTACGCTACAAGAACACCAGACTATAATTATGACTGAGTTATATTTGTGAATTAGGCTTTTTCCCCCCTCTTTCTAGACATTTAATTTCCTTCTGACCTTTAAGATTTTTGTTTCTTTGGCTGCTGCTGCACATTCATTCATGTCCTTCCCTCCCAAGTTTCCACATGTGTCATGTTTAACCGCCATGCATCATTTGCGCGATATACGACAGAAAAGCGCCAGCAACTCGAGTTGTTCATTATTTTCCTTTACAATACTCCAACTGCCTACAAATGGCAGCAAAATGTTTCATGGTTGTTTCGTAAATAATGATTAATTGGCTCCTGATTCGCCCGACTCCACCGAACGGCGTGCGCTACGAGCCCAGGCGCGCCGCGCTGAGTCTGTTTGTCGCGTCCAGATCCCATCTCAGACTGGGCTTTCAACGCCGTCGCAGCGGTGATGAATCAATCTGCGGAGAGCTCCGTCTGAATCCGTCAAGTCACAAGAGATAAGAATTGGAGATGCTGTTTTGAAGCGGCTGACGTTAAAAAAAAAAGAGAGAAGAGAGAGAAATCATGGATAAATCTTCCATTTGGGAGGAAAGTCTGAGCCGTTTGATTGGATTTATGGCATTTCACACATATTGCCCCCCTCCCACGAAGGCCGGGGGGCAAGGCGGGGGGTGTCTTTACATGTACGTCCGACGTAAAACATCCCCCCTTTTTTTCTTGAAGTCTGGCTGAGCTCCGCGGCTCCATCTGATGTGATTTATAGCAACACATCTCTGGTCGCTTCATCATTCCCCGTGCGATGTCATCATTCAGTGCCAGATGCATTCAAAGAGCGGAGGGATATAAAACACAATTACAACGGATTCCTGACACCTCGGGTGGACTCGCCGTCCTGGATGCGCGCAGATCTCCTCATTAGTCACGCGATTACGCGGTCCAACCGCGTCGCAAAGGTGCAGCGCCTTGAAAAATCACTCGCAAACGCCTGCGCCTGAGCTGAGTGTGGACTGGGGGGGGGGGGCTGGCGGCGGCGGGGTACGAAGTACAGGAAGGCGTCGGAAACAAAGAAGAATCCAAGGAGACAGGGGCTCTATTACAGCGTGCGGCGACAGCCGCTCGCTCCTCACGGCACGGGAACAAAAAGCTGGTTAGATGCAGCTGTCTGTCGCTTTGTTGCCGCAGTCGGAGGCGGCTCATCCCTCAGCGTCGCGCACGGAGGGACGGCGCGAGCCGCGCAGCCGAGCGGGATTCGATTGTGGACTTTGGGTTGGACTGAAACTCATTGTTGAAAGTTCCTCTTCCTATTCTCCGCCTCGCGGCTCAACAGCCTTGGAAAAAGGGGGAGGAAAAAACGCTCGGGCTGCCCCCCCCCCCCTCCATCCCCGCTACACCCTCTTTCGATGGGCAGACACATTTTTCAATTATGCACACGAGGGAAGGGGAATTAGAGGCCTAATCCCGGCCTAATCCCCAAACAAACAGATCTGGGGGCCTCCATTTCCAGCAAAGCCACCCTGGCTGCCCCCTCACACCCCCACCTTTGTCTCCTCCTGGTTATATCTCTGACCCCTCTCGAGCCCGGTCAGGGATGGGAGTCGTCTCCTCCTATTGAGTTCGGCGAGCCCGCGGGCCGCTCAAATCGGGCGTAACTTCGGCTCGCCAGTCGGCTCTGCTCCCGCTGTTTGTCATTAAAAATGAAAAAGCTGAGATTGTACTTTCATACAGTAACTCACCCACTTAAAGGTAGAGATTCGATACCCGGGGAGGCTCAATTCAATTGCGCTCCCCTCTCCGGTGGAGATAGCAGTTATCTCCGCGGGGGTTCCCCACTTCCTGCTCTCCGCTGATCACGTCGTAATCACTCGACAGCCGGCCATCTTTCCTCGCCACGCAGCGGCTCTCGGCCGCCTCGGCCTCGC